>PVKW010007191.1:21344-73348 GCA_004027895.1 Orientallactaga bullata | reverse complement strand
GAACTCCAGATGCATGCACCCCCTTGTGCATCTGGCTTATGTGGGTCCTGTAGAATCAAGCCTCGAACCAGGGTCCTTAGGCTTCATAAGCAAGCGTTTAACCGCTAAGCCATCTCTCCAGCCCCTGCATCAATTTTCTTGAAAATATGCAGGCAGGCTTTGTGGCCCAGTACATGATCTATTTTAGAGAAGGTTCCATGGGCTGCTGAGAAGAATGTGTAGTCTGTAGATTTTGGGTGGAATGTTCTGTATATGACTGTTTGGTCTAGTTGTTCTATGGTGTTGTTGAGCTCTCTTACTTCCCTATTAATTTTCTGTTTGGATGATCTATCCATTGTTGATAATGGAGTATTGAAGTCCCTGACTATGATAGTATTGGTGTTTATTCCTGTTTTGTTGCCAAGTAGATTTTGCTTTATGAATTGTGGTGCACCTGTGTTTGGTGCATAAATATTGATGACTGTGATATCTTCTTGTTGGATTGTTCCCTTGATAAGCAAGAAGTGGCCTTCTTTGTCTTTTTTAGTTACCTTTGGTTTGAAGTCTATTTTATCAGATATAAGTATAGCTACACCTGCTTTTTTCTTGTTTGTGTTTGCTTGGAAAATCATTTTCCACCCTTTCACCCTGAGGAGGTGTCTGTCTTTAGTGGTGAGCTGGGTTTCTTGAAGACAGCAGATTGAGGGGCCCAGTTTTCTGATCCACCCTGTTAGTTTATGTCTTTTGATGGGTGAATTTAAGGCCATTAATAAATATTCAGAGATATAACTTTGAGGTTTGATTTAATACCTGCCATATTGTGGTGGGTTGTGGTCTTTGTGGGTGTTTTTTTTTTTTTTTTTTGGTTAATGTGGACTATTTCTTGAGGGCTCTTGAAGTTGGTTATTTGTTTCTTCTGTGTGGAGAATTCCCTGAAGTACTTTCTGTAGGTTTGGCTTTGTGTTCATATACTTTTAAAGATGAGTTTCATCATGGAAGGTTTTTCTTTCGCCATCTATTATGAGAGATACTTTTGCTGGGTAGAGTAGTTGGGGCTGGAAACCATGGGTTCTTAGAGTTTCCAGTGTTGAATTCCAGGCCCTTCTGGCTTTTAGGGTTTCCATTGAGAAGTAATTTTGATGGGGTTCCTTTTATATGTAATGTGTTGTTGTTCCCTGGCTGTTTTTAGGATTTTCTCTTTGTGTTTGGTATTTAGAGTCTTGAAGATAATGTGTCTCGGAGAATTTTTTCTTTGGTCCAATCCATTTGGAGTTCTACTTGCTTCTTGTAATTTGATGGAGTTTTCTTTTGAGAGAGCGGGAAAGTTTTCTTCAATTATTTTGTTGAATAGGCTTTCCATTCCTTTGGTCTGTGTTTCTTCCCCCTCTGGTATATCCATGATCCTGATGTTTGGGCCCTTAAGGGTGTCCCACATTTCCCTCATGTTCTGTTCACAGAAGTTTTTGAACTTGTTGAAATTTTTGGACTCACAGACTGTTTCTTCTGTTCTGTTTTCCAGTTCTGAGTTTCTGTCTTCCACCTGACTTACTCTGTTCTTAAGGGCTTCTCTAGAGTTTTGGGCCTGTTCAATTTGGTTCATATTTTCTATGGTTTTTTTTATGTATAGTTTCCATCCCTCTGTCTAGTTCCCTTTTTGTGTCATTTTCTGATTTTCTTAATGCTTCTTGGAGTTCATCCCTGCATTTCTTTATGTCTTTGTTGAACTTTGCCAGCTGGTTATTGAGGACCTCTCTTTTTTCATTCTCCTTCAGTTCATTTAACTGTCTTTGGAGCCCTTCCTGGTTCTTTTCTACTTGGTCCAATCTAGCAAGGATAACATTCATACAATTGTTGGCTCTTTGTTGAGTTTCTGTGAGTTGTGCTATTTGCTTGGCCAGGGTTGCATAGCTAGTCACTTCATTTTGGGGTTCTGATTCTATTGTCTCTTCTATGCTTTGATTTGAAACATCCATTATTGGACTGGATAGTCTAGGTGGATTTACTTGTGTCTGGTTTTTCATGCTATTCCTTTTTCTCTGTAGTTTGCCCATCGCAATGATTCAGGTACCTTGTGTATGGAATGTTAGCTTGTTGTTCTGGGCTGGGGTGGGGTGCAGTGGTGATTGTCAGGGCAGTGGTCCTTGGAGTTCTGGTAGTCTGGGTTGGGGGATACTGGCCTACTGGCCTGTGTTCTTTATGTAGGTGGGAGGCATGGGGGACCACAATCACCCTAGTTGGGCTGAGGCAGGGTAGGTCGGGAGCACTGGCCTACCTCCCCGGATCCCTGATCTTCCCTGGGAGGGGGGAGTGATTGTACGTGACTGCTGATAGGGCTCAGGAAGGCTAGGGGGGCACCTGGCCAGAGATGGGGATGTGGTCAGTGAGGGAGGGGTCTGAGCGGCTAATTGCAGCTTCTGCCAGTTAATGGGACCTTCAGGGTCTCCCACAGTCCCAGATCAGGCCGCACCAGGTGCTAGCAGCTAATGGCGGACTTCCGCCGGTCACTTGGACTGGCAGGGTCCGCGGTGGTCCCGGTTCAGTTCATGCCGGGTGCTAGCGGCTAATGGCAGACTTCCACAAGTCACTCAGACCAGCAGGGTCTGCAGTGGTCCCAGGTCAGTTCGCACCAGGCGCTAGCAGCTAATGGCCCCGGATCAGGCTGTGCCAGGTGCTAGCAGCTAATGGCAGACTTCCTCCGGTCACTTGGACTGGCAGTGGCCGCGGTGGTCCTTGGTCAGGTGGTGCCGGGTGCTAGCGGCTAATGGAGGACTTCTGCTGGTCACTCAGACCAGCAGGGTCCACGGTGGTCCTGGGTCAGGTGGTCCCTATCCTAGAGCATGGGAATCAGTGGATTCCCTATTTTTTTCATTCACCCCCTCCCTCTAGCTGGATGCAGGGGCCAGCAAACCCTTTAAGAAATCTTTTAAAAGTTTAAATATCTTGGTTTTACTTCCCTGTAAGATTGATGGGAGGTTAGGCTGACGCCATCTTGTCCGAAAGTCCCCAGACTCCTCCTAAAACTATTTTGATTGTCTTCTCCAGAATAATTGAAAATCTCTTGCTCAAAATCTTGAACCCTGTTTCTTGCAAAATCTTCACAACATACAGAGGAATATTCAGTATGTTACACATACCATCTAAATATTCTATCTCCCCAGCATAATCACAGTGACACTCAGTAGCATTATGATCTGCCAACTTGGTTAAAAGTCCTTCATTATCTTGTTATTTGGAACAAAGGACCTCATCTGCATGAATGGAGTCTAGCAGGGCCTCAGATTCTGAACTTCCTTCAATTTCCCTGGCTTCATGTCTTTCCTTTAAATGCAGCATTAGATGCAAGTGAAAGATTGAAACTTGCCTTCGAGTGCCTCCATAATCCTTAGAAGTTTGCTCATGAGAAGACTGCCAACTCATGCAACCTGCCAGTGAGAAGCTTGTGTTAGGTGGTATCTTCCTCTCTGAGGTAGTGTGTGGCTGACCCAAAGAAGAAGGGCATGGCATGTTCCTGGGCATTCTGCTTGAAGCTTCAGTAGAGGGTAATGTACCTTTCATCAGAGCTCTGGGCCTGTGAGTGGGGGCATTCACTGGTGTGGAATGACATTATTCCTTTCTCATTGAATTGACTTTGCATGATCCCTCAGGTCTCTGTGATTAAACAAAGCTGGCTTGTTCACTACCTTAGTTGTTTTACATGTATTTTTAAAAGGAAATCAAGAATCTTAGGGAGCAATACAGTATTTCAAATTGAGTGCTATCTTCTCTCTTGTTATATCTAATAGAATAAGTTCTCAACATTGTCTTATTCTCTGTTATTGAGGATAACATATGGTGAGTGGTCTACTGATGTTTATTTTTAATTCAATCTTTAGTGCTGAATTTTATTTATTTATATTTTTTGGAGAGAGACACAGAGAGAGATAGAGGGAGAGGGAGAAGAAGACAGATAGAGATGGGCATGCCAGCAGCCTCTCAGCTGCTGCGAATGAACTCCAGATGAGTGTGCCCCCTTGTGGTCAAGTGCAGCATTGTGCCCTTGCATCACTTTGCATCTAGCTAAACATGGGACCTTGAGATTGGAACTGGCATTCTTAGGCTTAGGAGGCAGGTGTCTTAACCGCTAAGCCATGACTCCAGCCCTAGTGCTGTATTTTTAAAGGCATTGTTGCCTTTGTATTACCTTTGTGTAGAAGAAATTCTCTTTGTGCAGTTTTTCTAATACTAGTTTATTTCATGTCACTGTGTCACAGTTTTAAGAGTGTCTAGCAACTATGTGGAGCATGGGTTTTAAATGGTCAATAAAATCATAAGAGTATGGATTAGCTCAAGGAGTAGAGCCAGAAATATGGCTGCCTCATCCTTTTTTGTTCATTAATTCAACAACAACAAAATAAACTTTGGGGTCTTGTGTTTAGTGAGTTGACTGACAGACCTTCTCAGAGTTACTGCACCTGTGTGATTTCTGACTAAATTCTAGGGACCTCATGTGAATGCCATGTGGAAGACAGCAAGTATTTGCTTGTCCAAATAAAAATAAAAGAAGAAGACTTCTGGTTAAGATGGTGGCATAGGAACCACAGCAAAACAGCCTGGGGAGAAAAGCCAAAAAAAAAAAAAAAAAAAAAAAAAAGGAAAATACACTTTTCTACCAAAAAGTGAGCTGTATAATAAATTATTAACCACAGCAAAGAATTAGGAGAGACCCAGAGCTTATAGATCCCACAGAAGCAGGCAGAAGTGGCACCATCAGCACTGGCACAAGTTCCATGTGGCCACAGCCGACAGACTAAGGAAAAGCCAGGAGAGGGGATTTTGAACTCTCATGAGCCCCCTTGAAACTCGAGAAACATGGAAGGAAGACAGCAGAGACCAGCAGAGCAGCTTGTGAGGAAGATGATCACAAGGATCACCAGGAGGACTTCAGCCACCATCCACAGCCTCCACTCACTCGCCACCAGCACAAGCACCAGCAGCATCAGGGATCTGGGGAAGGGAACTTACAGCATCCAGCACAGGCAATCAGAGCAGCGACTGACCCAGCCAACCTACCTGAGCCCACAGCACAGCAAAGAGGGACCCAAGCAGCTGTGTAGCATAGCTGAGACAAAAGTCATCCCAAAAAGTAATTGGGATTACACCGAGTCACTACCTGCCAAGGAAGTCAGGTATATAGGCTTGCAACAGAAGTGCTAATGTGCATCCATGTCAAGGGAAATTATACAGTAAATCTGATGGATGGTCGGATTTGCCCTTATAAAATAAGCTATATTTTTGGCATGTGGATGGGACTTCCTGATTTACAGTGCCTTTGTTACCTCTTCTGGCATTCATTGGGGAAGAGTCTCACTCAGTCACAAGCTGACCTTGGAACCCTCTACAGACCAGGAGTCTTAGCCTTCCAGTTGACATGATTAAGGGTGTGGGGCAACTCACATCCTTAGTGACTGTTACTTTGTTAGAGGATCTGTTTGTCATAAAACCTACTGTTGCATAAATACTCTGTGTTTTTTTCATTGAATGGGTACATTGTTTAGTTAAATTTTCAGAATTTGTATTTTGATCCACTCAGCTTACTTGAATACTCTCATAGCAGGCAAATCCAACATCTAGGGTCACTTTGTGGTTACTCTGAGAGTCTTAAGAGCCACACCTAGCATCTTAAGCTCCTACCCTGAAGATATATAAAATCAGGTTGACTGATACATCTAATAATACTGCAGACAATTTGAAAACCTAGACATTAAATTAATCCAAGTTGCAAAAATCTCTACATTATAATACAAGAAACACAAAAAAATCAAGAAAATATAATAGATCAAAAGTATTAATGCATTAGAAATGACCTTCAGTGAGACTGATTTAGAGTAAATTCCTGAGATAGATTTCAAAAGAATGGTTACAAATATGTTCAAAGAATTCAAATAGGAAATCAAAGGAATCAAAGAAATCACAGGAAACCAATTTAATGAAATAAGGAGGATAATACAAGACATAAATTAGAAAATAGAAATTATAAAGAAAAACCAGTCAGAAATGCTAACAATGAAGAACACAGTCAGTGAAATAAACAAAAACTGTGTAGAAAATCTCTCTGGTAGAATGGATGAAGAAGAGAAGAGAATATGTAAACTAGAAGACCAGGAGGCAGATCCAATACAGTCCAACATATGTGTAGCCTAACTTCAAATGATTGGACTTCTATGTGAGTAGGAAATAAACTCAATAGCAGAGCAGTAAGCTAAACGGGTATGTAAAGGAAATAGAAAGGGAGCCAGGGACTTAATAGGATAGTATTGTAAATATGTAAGTAGAAGAGCAGATTAATGTGGGTGAAAAGGCCTACGTGAGGTCAGGGGAAGTGATTGAGTAAAGGAAAGGTGGATGGGGAGAGAATGTGCTCAGAATACATCGTATCCTTGTATGAAAATGTCCTTATGTGATCCAGTACCTTGGGCAGTGAAGAAATTTAAAGAATATATGGACAGATTGTGTACACGATGTTATGAAATCTGTGCATTGTTAAATTTTGCTAGAAAATACATTGTTGTATATAATTGTCACTTTTATGGTGAGCAATTTATTGTCTACTCCACTTGCATTTGTAAGAATGCAGTACACCATTGTTAGCTATAGACATCTTGCTATACAACCGGTTTCTTAAAATTTCCTCTTCCTTATCATGATTGCATATACTTATTCTTGCCACTGCAAAGAAAATCCACACACATGTAACTCTTTGTGCATCTGGCTTTATGTGAGCACTGAGGAATTGAACCCTGGTCATCAGGCTTTGAGAGTCAGTGCTTTTAACCTCTGAGCCATCCTCCTAACCCATCAATATTTACACGTTAAATAGTATCTTTCCATCTCTTCTTTACTAACACAGCCTCTAGTAATCTCGATTTTACTCAACGTCTGCCAGATCAACTCCCTGAGATCCCACATTGGAATTTTGTTTCCTGTATCTCACTCATTTCACTCTGCATAATGCCCCCTAGGATTCTATGTATTGGGGAAAATTACAAGATTTCAGTCCTTGTGGTATGTAATAGCATTGTTCTATGCAGACAGAGCATGGTTCCTTAATTCATGCCAGGATAAACACTTCTGACTTATGTTGATTCTATGCCATAGTCTTTGGAAATATTTCTAAAATAAACATGAGGGTTTACATATTTCTGTGATGTAATTATATTTTCCATATTTGGTGGAATCTCCTTAGGGTTTCCATGGTGACTCTACTTATATATATTTAATGAATACAATGCCAGTGCTTCCTTTGCTTCATATCTTTAAAAAGTTCTAATTTTATTTAGTTCTCTCTCTATCTCTCTCTGTGTCTCTGTCTCTCTGTTTATGGGTGTACATGCCACCTGCTCAAGTGTAAATATTTGAGGACAACCTTAGGGTATTTGTCCTTCCACTTTGCTGGAAACAGAGTCTTTCTTATAGGTTTTTTGTTTTTGCCATGTCATGGGCACTAGTCTAGCTGACCTGCCAGCTTCTGGATTCTCCTGCTTTCTCTGCCCCATTGTCACAGGCATACAGAGATTACAGATGCATGCATCATTTTGTGTCTAGCTTTATGTGGGTATTGGAGAATGAAAATCAGGCTGGAAGGCTTGCAGACAAGTGCCTTTAGGCACTGAGTCATTTCCCCAGCTCTCTTTGGTCTTTTTCGTAATGACAATTCAAACTAGTAAAAGATGAAAGCTAATTTAGGTCTGAGGATTTGGCAACAGAAGTAAATACAGTCATTCAAGTTGAAAGAATTAATTGAAATGGTTCCTGGGTCCATGTCCATGATGTTATAGATAGACTCCTAAAGACACAACCAAGAATGTATTAAATAAATTCAATAAAGCTACATTCCAGAAATGAACAGTCAAGAACCAATACTGTGTCCACATAAGCAATAAGCCATCCAAAAAAGAAATTTCAAAATGCTGTTTACAGAAACAAATTACCTTGCAAGAAATGTAGACTTGGAAGTAAAACATCTCTACCATGAAAACTGTGTAGAATTTATGAAGAAAACTAAAGAGACACAAATAAATGGAAAGGTAGTCCATGCTCATCTCTTTAAAGAATTAATACTGTTAAAATTTCCATATTACCCAAAGTGATTCACAGATTCAGCGTAGTCTTGATCAAAATTCTACTCTTCACAGACATTGAAAAAAAAATAGTTGTATGCTGGGCCTGTGAACGTAGGCTTATAATCTTATCTATTCATGAGGCTAAGGAAAGAGGACATTAAGTGCAAGAACTGCCAGGAGAACCAAGTGAGTTCTAGGCTAGCCTGGACCACTTATTGAGGCCTTGTCTCAAAATAAAAAATAAAAAGGGCTGGATAGATGGCTTAGCAGTTAAGGCACTTGCCTGCAAAGCCAAAGGCCCTTAGTTCAGTTCCCTAGTACCCATGTAAACCAGATGCACAAGGTAGCACATGCATCTGGACTTCGTTTGCAGTGGCTAGAAGCCTGGGCGTGCCCATTCTCTCTCTCATTCTCTGCCTCTTTCCCTCTCTCAAATAAATAAATAAAAATAAAATATTTTAAAAAGAGTATTAGGGATATAACTCAGCGTGGAGCCCTTGCCAACGTGGGCAAGATCCTTGGATCAACTAGGTTCAGGCCCCTATAATGGAGTCTAGAGTGTAAAAAGAAAAAATGTTACAATTCACTTGGAACTAAAAAGTACCTTGAATAGCTATAGTAATGTTTGGGTGAGAACACAGTAACTGTATACATTATACTACTTGACTTCTAAACAGAGTACAACATGTTAATAAGCAAAATATCTTGGAGTTAGAAGAAAATCACAAACACATGCACACACACACATAGAAAAGCATATAAATGCACAAATAAATTTACATGCTTAATGGAGGAACTAATTCTCAGAAAAGAGCCATAAATACACAATAGGAAAATAAAGTTCTCTTCAATAACTGGCATTGAAAAAATTAGATTGTAACCTGAAAAATAATTTAATGAAATCCTTATACTATGCATACAAAACCAACCTGAAATGGATAAAATAATATGAAACCTAACACTAGGAAACTACAAGAATCAAAAGTAAGAAAAGTGAATCATAGCAGCATTGATTTAGGCAAGGACTTTCTTTGTTTTTCCTTTTAGAGAAGATCTCAAACGGAAAGAAGACATATAGATTGTTATAGTATGCTCAGTCCACATCAGCAAATTTTCTGGATTCTTTGATTACTTTTAGTTCTATAAAGGAACACTGAGTTGAAAATATTTGAGGACTATTTAAATAATTATCTTTATATTTTTATTTAGTTATTAGATTAGCATACAAAGTAATGGGCTTAATCATGACACCTTCTCATATGTATGTCATTATACTTTGTTCTCATTGGTTTCCCTGTCACCTGACCTCCCATGGCCCATTCCCCCACCAGCTTGTTTCTTAACTTCTCCCAGTTATTCCCCCTTACACTGTATCACATGTACTTCATTATCATCTCTATTTACCTTCCTCTCATAATTCCCTTTATAGTTGTAACACACACACACACACACACACACACACACTTTTTAATGTAAGTTCTACATATTAGAGAAAACATGCAGCTTGTGTCTTTCTAAGAGTGGTTTATTTCTCTCTCTCTTTTTTTTTTACTGTTTGTAAGAAATTCACTTGTAATAGTAATTTCTGGTTGAATTAAAATAAAGGCAAATTATCAAGTAAATATTATCCAAAGGAAATAAATATTACCACAACATCAAGTAGATTTTACAACATGACAATAAAAGAGGAGAGAAAAACACATAATGATAATATGGTAAATCCACACAATAATTATTTGTATGTGTGTATCAACTAAGAGTATAAGAAGTATAGATTTAAAAACATAATTCAGGGCTGGAGAGATTGTTAGTGGTTAAGGCACCTGGTTTATTTCTCTTATCTAATGATTTGCAGTTACACCCATTTTCCTAAGAATGTCATGATTTCAATTTTCTTCATTGCTACACATAAGACATCAGAGAAGAAGAAGGACTAGATGGGCATAAGAAGGGGTTAAGCAAAAATACTTACAGTATGAAGGACACATGTGCTTGCATAGTATATAATGGTGCCACTACCTGTCCCTATGTCACCTATAGAAATTTTCTAGAGTTCTTCTCTCTCATCTCTTTGTCTATCTCTGTTTATGTCTGTCTGTCCCTTTTGGTGTAGATATGAATTTTCCCTCCAAATTTTGTGATATTGTATCAAGTGCACCCTGGCATCCTTCCAGAAGCTTCAGATGATTATTTGAAAAAAGTGAACTTCATGTAGGGTGGGATCAGGGAAGGAACAAATGGGAGCTGGTGAGGGCTAGGGAGGAATGGAGAGGAGTAAACTAGTAAGTAAAAGGTAGGATAGGGATGGAATGAGAGGATCACACAGTCCTGAAGAGTTAATGCCCAAACCACCTAGTAACTGAGGGATCATAGAATGAACTGTGCGGTGTTTCCAATGATGACCTAGAAGGAGTTAATCTCTGAAAATGAAGGTTGAGGACACTGGGATCATGTGTCTAATTCTTTCTTTTATGTTTAATATCTTATTTTTATTTATTTGAGAGAGTGCACATGCCAGGACCTCCAGCCAATGAAAAGGAGCTCCAGATGCATGCACCACCCTGTGCAGCAGGCTTACATGGGTCCTGGGGAATCAAACCTTGGTCCTTTGGCTTTGCAGGCAAGTGCCTTAACCACTAAGCAATCTCTGCCACATATGATAAATCCTTAAATTTGTCCAGTGATAAAATGTGAAAATAGTAGACAAAGAACAACATCCACAATGTACATGAAAACTTTTCAAATAAAACAGAACAAAAAACAAGTGGGAAAAGTACTGGTATCTGTGTATTAATATTGCCAGGACTAAGGTAACAAGTACTCAATGTGGGGAGCTTAAATAACCGCCATTGCCATGTCATGATTTTGGAGGTTGGAAGTCCAGTGTCAAGGTTCTAATAGTAATGAGCCTCTTCATGCTTGTAGTAGGCACCTTCTCCCTGGGTATCCACATGACTTTCCCTCCATACTTCTCCACATCCAAATGTCTCCTCTAGTCATAATAGGTGAGCACCCATCCTAATGACACACTTTTAAGTTATTTACCTGTGCATCAACTCCATATGCAAATAAAACCACATTCTAAGGTACTGCAGGTTAGGACTTCAGCATAGCACTTCAGTCCATAGTAGTATACTAGTATAAAATCCTCCAAACAACAATTTAAGGAACCAATAAAAAATAAACTAAGCATGTGCATTTTCACATCATTTTGTTGCTATCAGATTAGAAAACAATAAAAGACAAGGAAAACCTGCTGTTTAACAATTCTTGATACTTCAAGAGGCTGTTGGAATGTACTCTCAGAAACTACTAAAGGGAGTTGAAAATACTGAAACATTCCTATGAAGAGCCACTCTGTGTCTTCATCCTCTGACCCAGACATGGACTTTCCAAGGAGACAAGATGGGCACGTGCCCTGAGATGTCTGTGAAAAGATGGTTGCATCCTTGGCAGGCAGTGACTATTGGAAGCAATGAATGAGTCAGTCAGAGCATGTGAATATTTAGTGGGTTGTTCCACTCTGGCCCATTCCAGAGCTCCTGAAACTGTGGAAAGCTATTGTGGGGATTGTTGATCTGGTGGTCCCCTGCACAGGGACTTTTGCAGGGGTAAACCCTAAACACATTGCAAGAGTAAAGTAGAGGTCATATCACAATGAAGAAGAAATACTTTTTCCTCCAGAAAACTTAGTCAGACAGGATACTTGGGTAAGTTAGAAAATAAAAATCAATATAGTTCTCATTATGTGAATTTGTGGGCTGAAATTGTTTTAAAAACATTTATTGACAACTTCTATACTTACAGACAATAAACCATGATATTTCCGTTCCCTCCTCCACTTTCCCCTTCACAACTCCACTCACCATCATATCCTGCCCCTCTCTCTCTCTCTCTCTCTCTCTTTCTCTCTCTCTCTCTCATTCTCTTATTTTGATGTCATTGTCTTTTTCTCCAGTTGTGAGGGTCTTGTGAAGGTATTGCTAAGCACTCTGAGATAATGGATATCAAGGCCAATTTCTGTTGCATTGTAAGGAATGGAACCCTTCCTTTGGCTCTTACATTCTTTCCACCACCTCTTCCACAAAGGAGGATGTGATAGAGATGTTTCAGTGCTGGAAACTCCTCTATCCCTTCTTCTCAGCACTATGTTGCCTTTTGGGAAATCCCAGTTGTCATCACCATCTGAAAAGAGAAGCTTCTCTTACCAGAAGTGAGAGTAGCATTAATATATTAATATGACCATTAAGTGTAGTGCTTTCAGAGCAGTTTGGTGAGAATAATATATACATTAACCAGGAAAGAGCAGGCTTTATATTCCTAAGGCTCATGACCTCCCCTGTCATAAGCTTTTGATTAAGTTTTCAGCACCAGGCATCAATTCCCTCCCATAGAGAAGGCCTCTGGTCCAATTAGAGAGCAATTGGTTTCCCCCACAGCAGACATGCCACTATTGCACTCATTCAGTCATTTTGCCTCTCTGGCCAAACTTGAGGCTTCCAGTGCCCAATGTTTTCACTGTTGATGAGTTGTGTCTCCCATAGGGATGCATGCAGTGGAGCTTTTTCCAGCATCCAGTTGGCTGGTCTACAAGGAGAAGGTTTTCTGCTCATCACCAGCTTGACTTCTCAGACATGTGAAGTCTTCAGCAAGAGGATCGTAACATCTGTTTCTCAAGAGAAACAAAGGACCCTAGCAATAGTCTTTAATATTTTGTAGGATACAGGGACCTCCCTAGCCAACAGCACACTGAAAGGTATCCCATTCCTAGCACTGAAAATTTTCTAGTAACAATCAATGGCTTCTGGGTGTACCATTATTCAAAAAAGTAGGTATTCATATGTCTTATATAGAATATCTTGAATTTTTATTAACCCTCCCTCCCCCACCCTTCTTTTACATAATCTCTTCCCATGGCCTTTGTTAGGCCTTTCCCCTCCCTGTAATCTGTTCTTCTACTTACATATATACAACAACATCCTCTTGAGTCCTTTGCTCTCCTCCCTCCCTTATAGCCTTTTACTAGTTTACTAGCCTCTGCTACCAATTTTTGGTTCCAGCTCATGCACAAGTCTGCACTTTTGTAGCTAGGATCCACATATGAGAGAGAACATGTGATGTTTGGCTTTCTGGGCCTAGGTTACCTCACTTAGTATAATCCTTTCCAGATACATCCATTTCTCTGCAAATTTCATAATATCATTTTTATTTACAGCTGTAATTGTACCAAATCTTTATTATCCACTCATCTGTTGAGGGTAATCTAGTGTGGTTGAATTTCCTAGATATTGTGAATAGAGCAGCAATAAACATGGTTATGCAAGTATCTTTAAGGCAGTGAGAAGAATTCTTAGGTTATAGGCATAGAAGTGCTATAGCTGGGTCCTATGGTAAACCTTTTCTTAGCTGTCTCAGGAATCTCCACACTGATTTCCAAAATGGCTGTATGAGACTACAGTGTACAAGGGTTCCCACTTTTCTGTAGCCTCACCAACATTTATTGTCATTTGTTTTCTTGACGATAGCCATTCTGACAGGAGTGAGATGGAATCTCAAAGTTGTATTAATTTGCATTTCCCTGATGGCTAAGAATGTAGGACACATTTTTAGATTTTTTTATGCCATCTGTATTTCTTTTGGTGAGGACTCTCTAGTTCCATGCCCCCCCCCCCTTTTGAGGTAAGGTCTCACTCTAGCTCAGGCTGACCTGTACATCACTGTGTAGTCTCAGGTGACCTCTAACTCACAGTGATCTTCCTAGCTCTGCCACCTAAGAGCTGGGATTAAAGGCATGCACCACTACACCTGGCACCATAGCCCATTTTTTAATTGGGTTGTTTGAATTCTTATTGTTCTGTTTATTGAGTCCTTTGTATATTCTGGATATTAATCTTCTGTCAGATGTGTATCTGGGAAAGATTTTCTCCCATTCTGTAGGTTGTCTCTTTGTTTTATTCACAGTGTCCTTTGCTGTACAAAAGCTTTGTAATTTCATGAGATAGCAGTGGTTGATTAGTGGTTTTATTTCCTGGGCAATTGTGGTTCTATTCAGAAAGTCATTGCCTATGCCAATATGTAGAATGGTTCCCCTACCTTTTCCTCTAGCAATTTCACAGATTCAGGTCTAATATTAAGGTCCATGATCCACTTGGACTTAATTATTGTGCATGGGGAAAGATAGGAATCTATTACATCCTTTTACATATAGATATCCAGTTTTCCCAACAGCACTTGTTGAAGAGGCTGTCTTTCCTCCAATATTTTTGGCATTTTTTGTCAAAAACAGATGGCTGGGGCTGGAGAGATGGCTTAGAGGTTAAGGTGCCTACCTTGCAACGTCAGTTGCAATCTCCAGGTCCACTTTTAGCCAGATGCAAAGTGATGCAAGGGTGGAATGCTGTACTTAGCCACAAGGGGGAGCATGCATCAGGAGTTCATTCTCAGTTGCTGAGAGGCTGCTGGCACACCCATTCTCTATCTGTCTTCCTCTCCCTCTCTCTCTGTCTCTCTCTGTGTCTCTCTCCAAAAATAAAATCAGATGGCTGTAGCAGCCTGGATTGACATCTTGGTCCTCAATTCTGTTCTATTGATTTACATGTCTGTCTTTGTTCCAATACTATGCTGTTTTTGTTACTGTGGCTTTGTCATGCAGCATAAAATTGGGTATGGTGATACCACCAACCTTATTTTTGTTGCTCAAAATTGTTTTGGCTATTTGAGGTTTTTTGTGCTTCCAAATGAATTTTAGTATTGTTTTGTCTATTTCTGTGAAGAATGCCATTAAAGGTTTCATTGTAGAGATCCTTCAGTTTCTTGGTTAAGTTTATTCCAAGGTCCTTTTTTTGGAGGCAATTGTAAATGGGAGAGATTCACTTATTTCATTCTCTGCATGTTTGTTGTTAGTATACAGGAAAGCTACTGATTTCTATGTGCTTATTTTGTATCCCGATACATTGCTGAAAGTGTTTATCAACTGCAACAGTTGACTGGTAGAGACTTTAGGGTCCTTTATGTATAGAATCATATCATCTGCAAATAATGATAATTTGATCTCTTCCTTTCCACATTGTATCTTTTATATGAGTGTCTCTTGCCTTATTGCTATAGCTAAGACTTCCAGTACTATATTAAATAAAAGAGGGGACAGTAGGCACCCTTGTCTTGTTCCTTATTTTAATGGAAAAGCTTCAAGATTTTCCCCACTTAGTATTATGTGAGCTGTAGGTTTGTAATAACATTTATAATGTTGAGATATGTTCCTTCTATTCCCAGTTTCTGTAACACTTTTACCATGAAGAAATGTTGGATTTTGTCAAATGCCTTTTCTGCATATATTGAGATGATCATGTCATTTTGTCCTTCAGACCATTTATATGATG
Organism: Orientallactaga bullata; assembly: GCA_004027895.1. NCBI lineage: Eukaryota > Metazoa > Chordata > Mammalia > Rodentia > Dipodidae > Orientallactaga > Orientallactaga bullata. The sequence continues at coordinate 57,891 of PVKW010007191.1, read as the reverse complement.
TATTACATTTATCTATTTGCATACGTTGGACCATCCCTGCATCTCTGGGATAAAGCCTACGTGGTCAAGTGAATAATTTTTCTGATATATTCTTGTATTCTGTTTGCCAATATTTTGTTCAGAAATTTTGCATCTATGTTCATGGGGGAGACTATTCCATAATTTTCATTTTTTGTTCTGTCTTTCGTTTTGGTATCAGTGTGGTGCTAGCTTTGTGAATGGAGTTTGGTAGAATTCCTTCCTTTTCTATTTTATGGAAAAGTTTGAAACATGGTGGTATTAGTTCTGGCATGAAAGCCTGGTAAAATTCATAGTGAACCCATCTGGGTCTGGACTTTTTTTAGTTGGGAAACTTTTTATAACTGCTTGGATCTCCATACTTGTTATAGGTTTATTTAAATGGTTTATCTCATCTTAATTTAATTTTTGTAGGGCCATAGCAATCAAGGGAATCATCCATTTCTTTAAGATTTTCAATCTGAGACGGATATATATTTTAAAAGTATGTCCTTATGATTTTCTGCATTTCTTTGGTATCTGTTCTAATTGTGCGTTTTTCATCTCTAATTTTATTAATTTTTTGGTTATTTGAGGTAGGGTCTCACTCTGGACCAGGCTGACCTGGAATTAACTATGTAGTCTCAGGGTGGCCTCGAACTCATGGCAATTCTCCTACCTCTGCCTCCTCAGTGCTGGGATTACAGGTGTGCACTACCACACCCGCCATTCTAATTTTTTAAATTTTTGTCTCTTCTCTCTTTCTTCTGGTCAGATTTGCTAAGGGTTTATCAATCTTGCTTGTCCTTTCAAAGAAGCAATTCTATGTTTCATTGATACTTTGAATTGTTTTTTTTTTCAAATTTCTATTTCATTAATATTTGCCTTCAGCTTTATTATTTCTTCCCATCTGCTGATTTTGGTTTTCCTTATACTGTCTTTTCTTCAGATTTCTTGACGTTGCAAGGAGGCTGATGAGGTTGGTAAATCCCCTTGTTTGGTATCTGCTGCTGCCATTCTGCTTGGCACTGGCACCTGGTAGGCGATATTAAGCATGTGTGTGGATCACATGGGTCAGAGGCTGCAATCGCCTCAGTGTGTTTCTGGCTGTTTTCCTCCTTTATGGTGGATCTTGGTCTCTCCTGCTTCTCTGCTGTGTCTAAGAATAACCTATACTCCTTCACTTTTCAGAAGAATAGTGTATTTTTCTGTGGTTTTGCTTAAATCTCTCCATAGACCCATTTGGTGTAGCTCCTATGTTGACATCTTACCCCGAAGTCTGGGATGAAATTTTAACCAGCTTCTATAGGTTGGACGTTTGTATTTCCCCAAGTATATATGTCGAATTCTAGTGCCTGATTTCAGAGTTGGGGTTAATGCCATCATGAAGGGGCTCTTGATCCTTACATGAAATCTTCAGAGAGTGTAAGCCTCTTGCTTCTGTCATGTGATGCTACAGAGGAAAATAGCTATCCACAAGGAAGCACCCTCACTATAGTCCACATGTATCAGAGCCTTGATATTGCACCTCCTAGCTTCTAGAATAATAATAATAATAATGAGAGATAAATGTCCCTTACAAGTCATCCTTCCATGTATTCTGTTAAAGAAACCCCAAGGTAGTAGAACAATTGTCTTCATGATTATGAAGGTGACATTCCCTAAACTCAAGAGGTATGTGACATTGGAATCATCAGACAAGAATGCTGCATCATGAATTAGATTCACAGAATGGCAGGATTTTGTTAGAAGCACTGTAAGAAGAAAGCAAGACATTCACAAAATAATAATTAGATAAATGGGTGGCTTGTTGTATCTGTCTTCCCTTTATACAAAAGCAAATCTATTCAAAATCATTTAAATAAGGTCTGGAAAGGATCATGAAGACAATAAATAAGCCCAAATTCTGGCCGCTTAAAACATGCTTCCGGACCATTATCCCAACATCTCCTGGGAGCTCATTGGGTGTGATGAACTGTGGGGTCCCAGAATCTGCATTTTAACCACCTCCAAGGTGATGCCTAATGCCACACAGGTGTGAGAAGCTTTGGTCTGGGCAACTCTTCCTAACCAGGTGAGAAAGAGATGGCTCATGGTCACAGAACACCTTTGCTTGTTTGGAAGCTCCATTTTAGCCTTGCCATTCAAATAGGCAGCAGACCAGGGAATGCAATTCCTTCATTTATAGGAATTGAACTGTACATGTTGAGTCACAACGTTTCCTATACTTTAAATATACTGTAATATTCTATGTAAAAATAATATTGACACATTTAAAAAAATCCAAATCATCCTAACCTATAATAAATGTGATTGTTTGCTGGACTAGACTAGACTGCTTTTCTTTATCCTGACCAACTCTTTTTTTTTTTTTTTTTGGTTTTCCGAGGTAGGGTCTCACTGTAGCTCAGGCTGACTTGGAATTCACTCTGTAGTCCCAGGGTGGCCTTGAACTCATGGCAATCCTCCTACCTGTGCCTCCTGAGTGCTGGGATTAAAGGTGTGTGCCACCATGCCCGGCAGTGACCAACTCTTTAGCTACCTTATTATAAAACTTCATCTGAAAGGTAATAAGAATGTAGAGTAGATAAAGGAGCTCATTGACTCATGATGAAGATGGAATGATTGCTCTACAATGACTTGTTTAATGAGGCTGTATTAAACAAATGCCTCACTGCGCAGCATTGCCCTATAGGAGATGGTCTATTTCATTCCAGGGTCTCCTGCCAAGCTTATGCTCAATCCATTCTATGTTCTCATTGGACCTCTGTGCCATCAGAATTCTGAATGCTAATTAATGCCTGGATTCTTCTTCACTGTAAAACTCACAAAATACAAAAATGCTACCAGAAATGCCATGGAAGAGGCTTTCATGGTGGGCATGTACTATAATTTGATTCAAAACATATAAGCGGCAACAAGACTAACAAAGAGATAGAATGTTTTAATCATCAAAAGACAGGATAGGGCTGGAGAGATGGCTCAGTGGATGAAGGACTTGCCACACAAGTGTATCCAAGATGAGATCTTCAGAATCCACATAAAAGCCAGATGTGCAGCATGAAAATATGTACTACAAGATTGCTAATAGTTAAAGATGGCAGAGACAGGAGAATTTCCTGGAACCTTATCCAACAAACCTGAAAATGTAGTGGTGACTGAGAGATGCAGCCTCACACATGGTGGAAGGTGAAGTCTGATACCTGAAGTTGTCCTCAGATCTGCATACGTGCGGCACATGAGTCCACATGAGTGCCCAAGAACATGCTCATGTACACACACACACACACACACATCATACACAGAGACACACATAAATAGGGAAGGGGAAGATTATGTGAACAAGAGGGAATATGGTCCTGAACTAGAAATAATCAATCAGAGATTGGGATTTATGATACCTGAATCAACCTTTGGCATTGGAGTTACCCTCAAAACAGATATAAAATAGAACCTTTAATGTCTACTTTCTTTCAGCTCACAGTTCATTTTGGGTTGGAAATTTATCATATTTTATTGTGAACTGTGGTTGAGAATCCAGGGGCTGAAGTGGAGTGGGGCTGAGGAAGGGACCAAGACAACAGGAACAATTCAAATTGCTATCCTTTCACCATAGGCCAGATTTTCATCTCTAGATCCTTAAATTATATTTATGATATGTCTGGTTTCTTGAAAATTCAGTGCTTTTCCTACTCAGTTCACGATTTATCTTAACTCAGTCACATCCATTGCCCCTTTTGGGTGACTGGAATCCTCATAATTGCACTGTCACATTTTTTGTTTGCTTCCAAGGTAGGGTCTCACTCTAGTTCATGATGACCTGGAATTCACTACATAGTCTCTGGGTGGCCTTGAACTCATGGCCATCCATCTACCTCTACCTCCCAAGTGCTGGCATTAAAGGCAAGCACCACCATGCCCAGCTCACTATCACATCTTATACTTTCACTCCCATTTGGAAAGAAGCCAAGAAATATTCATACTAAACTGTAATTGACTGATGGCCATCTCATACCCTGACAATAAAATATATTTCCATTTGAGAGAGACAAAGTATTTAATTTTCATGATGGGCCACGCAGGACAGAATGCCTCAGTTTCAGGAAGAGTTGATTTATTTGAAGATTCACATGTATAATTTTTATTCAAAATGATTGTATAAGGCTGAAGAAATGGCTTAGCAGTTACTGCACTTGCCTGCCAAGCCTAAGGACTCATATTCCACTCTCCATGTCCCATATAAGCAGACACACAAGATGATGTAAGCAAGCAAAGTCACACGTCACTAGGTGGCACATGAATCTGGAATTCGATTACAGTGGCAGAAGGCCCTGGTGTGGCAATTCCCCCCCTTCATAGAAAGGGATGGCCATTCTGTACATCATGTAAAATCCATATAATATGTACCATTGAGACATGAGTGTTCACATGTGAGTTTTAGTTTTGGGTGATACTCAAGTCTGTTTGTTCCTTTTGCAGGCAAAACCTGTTTCATTAACAGATGAATAATAACTCTTTAAAACTGAAATTTCAATTGATGCTATATAGATGAATAACTTACAGTATACTCATATGTACAACTCTGTATGTGTGTTGCTATAAGTAAGAAAAGAGCTGGATTAAAATTCTATTATAAAACACAGTGTTGTAATGAAAATTTAAAATGATTAACACTTTATTTCTCTCAAGTAAAGGAGGAAACAGATGTGGAAAATCTATAAGAATCACTTACTTCTTTAAAATATGCTTCAATTTGTCCAACCCTAAAAGTGACTGACAAGCTAGCACCATAGTTGAGCCTCCTGGAGCCAGCTAGGGGAATATACCAGCATTCTACTACCATGACCAGGATTTCGATAAGATCAAGACATCAAGGACATAGATAAGGGAGAGTTTGAAGAGCAGAGTAATTAACTGTTAACTGCACAAATTAACTCTATTAATTGTGGGAAATTCTGCATGTCAAATACCACTGATTCCTATAGCAATTCCAACTCTCTTGGAGAATAGCAACCAGAAAACACGAGTACATAAACGTGTCTGTGGATGTGTGTAAGCGTATGTCTCTGTATTCATTGTGCAGGTTAAATATGTGGTTACATTTTATACATTCTGTTATTTGGAGGATAATGTCTTTGCCTAAATGCCTGTACATGTCCTATCTCTCTGTCCTTGAATTCTTTACTGAAAATAAATTTAGTAATAGTAAGAATGCATTAAAATACCATTATATACTATATGTGATATATATGTATGTATGTATATGTATATAATACTGCCAATGGGAAAGTAAATCCATATAATCTTTTTCATATATCGTTTGCTAAAGATAGAAGTTCAAGATCATGACTAATGTTCACATATTAGTCCTGCTCCACACAATTATGATGAGGAATAATTGGAAGTCTTGTCAAATATTTATTGAAAATACTTTCATTATACCACTATTCATAGATTACAGCTAAGATTAATCTCAGGCTGCTCATTAGGAAAGGTGGAAGTAAATTGTGCTGCAACAAAAATGGGAATCCCTCTCAATAGCCCCATAGAAGATTTGCATAAATGGAAAGACACATTGTTCGTACCTGAACAGGGACCCTCTGCCCCCTCGGTGTTGGCAAGACACCCCCTTCTTGATTGCCTGGTGAGCAGCCCCCTTGGCTTTTGGCAAGACACCCCCTTCTTGATCATCTGGTGAGTAGGCCCCTTGCTGTTCTGTGTGCTCACTGCTGCCCGAGAGTGAGCGAGCAGCCCCCTTCTCCCCCCTTTTCCTTTTGTTCATCCTTTTCCCTGGTAGGAAGGCACACATTGCTGCACGGTCCTGAAGCTCATGTCAGCCCCTCCAATCTCACTTCATCCCGGCAAAATCACATAAGGGTTTGACCCACCCAATTTTGGAACCAAGGGGAGGCCTTTGGCTGAGCCTCCCCGGAAACACCATGTGGGCATATGGCTGTGGGGTAATGACCCCACTAAGCACAAGACACGTGGGTCCTAAACATTCTACAGGTATGTCTCAGCTGGCCCCGGCATTAGGACTTGTGGTTTGCATGATTATCCTTTGGGCTATCATTTTTTATCTGGGTTATTATTTTCTCAGTCTCCTTGATTCAGGCGTGTCCCAGCCTAGCCCCCCCCCTCAAATACCACCATGCCATGGAGGGCAACCTCCCTCCTCATCAGAGGATGCCACTATTGTAGGCTCTTAAGGCCCTCCTACTGCAACGTGGCTTAAAAGTGAAACAAAAGGACCTCCTTAGCTTTTGAGATGAAACTCTTGTTTTAGCCCCATGGATTAATATGGAGAACATCTGGGACACTTCCATTTGGTCCCAGGTTCTCTTCCTCGTGAAGAAACACAAGGTTTATGAAGGGCACATGCCCGCTGCCCCATTCTTTCCTATCCTCCTTGCCATAATTGCCAGCCTTAAAGTCTCCTCCGTGGAGGAAGACATTTCCTCCCATAACAAAAGCTGTAAGTTAAAAGTGAAACTGGCTCTTAAAATCTCCCAAGACCACCACCCATCTGCCATCTGCCCACTGCCTGACTGATGCCTTTTCAGCCCTCAACTGCCGCCTGTGGCAGTCATGCTCACAACCACCCTTCCCCCGCTTTATCCTTGGAAGGACCTCTGCCTGATCCATCCTGGACACACCTAGGCAGCTGCCAGTTCGCTAACACTCACCATTGCCCCACTCTTCACTGCCTTCCCATTAATGTAGGGCCGGAGGCAACAGCCAGAACCTGGTACCCCACCCCCCTCTCTGATCTGGCTCTCATCTGCAAGGTAGCCCAGGAATCTGGCGTTGACTCTTACTTTGAACAGGTCCTTTTGCATACAATGGGCCATCCACCTTCAGACTTATTGAGCACATTCATTCACACGCTGGTCTGCCTGAATTTATTGCTGATGGGAATTCTCAGGTAGACAAATTTATTGCTGTCTCTTCCTTGCCACCTTTAGAACAAGCTAGATGTTTACACCAAAGATTCTATCAATGCCCCACTTATCTAAAAACCCTATACCCTAAACTCTTGCTTAGCCAATGCAAACATTTAACAAGTACCTGTAAGGCATGTGTCCTCCTTGCCCCCTTGGGCCCCCCACAGCCTCAAGGAGTCAATCCTAGAGGCCTTACCCCAAATTCTATCTGGCAGATGGATGTTACCCACATACTTTCCTTTGGTAACCTCAAATATGTCCATGTCATCGTGGACACTTACTCTAAGCTTACTTTTGCTATTGCTCTCTCAGGGGAGAAAGCATCCCATGTCATTAAGGCGACAAAAACTGCTATGTTGGTCATGGGCGTATCCCAGTCAATTAAAACTGATAATGGCCCTGCATATACATCTTCCCAATTCACATCCTTCATGGAATCTTGGGGAATAAAACACTCCCTTGGGAACCCTTACAATCCACAAGGACAAGCCATCATGGAAAGAACTAACCAGACCCTAAAGGAACTAATTATAAAATAAAAGTTTTAATGCAGGGCCGGGGGTATGCTTGTGTCTTTCCAGAAACTTCACAGATCACAATTTGGATCCCTGCCAGAAACATCCATCTAGCACTGACTCAGGTGTCAACCTTGATGAAGAGGATGATGCCAAACCCCTCAGTCTGGGACTGTAAGATGGGAATGTAAACTTATGCCCCCCTTTTCTCCTTTTATCTCCTTTTCTCCCTACTACCACTTCCCAGAAACCATTTTGGACAATTCTTTTTAAGCCATACTTGTTTGGTGTGGTGGGCCTAAGATTCCCATGCTTTTCCTAGGCTTTATTTTAGGCCCTCTATTTCGCTGTATTTCCACCCACCTCTTTAAAGCAAGTACTTCTCATTGGCCACACCTTTGCCTTTTTTGCTTATTAATGCCTATTATGGTAATGCTACATTCCAACCATCTATAACTTCCTTTGTAACTCCTTTGATTACATTGATCTGCTACCATTAAGGACACTCAATGCTACTAATTATGACTCTAGGGTGAGTTCACAACAGTCATCCAGCAACCTGTCCTATCCCAGTCTTTTTCAGGTTCTATAATTGATTCTCCCTCGCTGGGACCGTTCACATGCCACAGAGCCACCACCATTTGGCCCTCCCATGCCTCCTAGGTGACAGCCACACCCCTTGGGTTTTCTCACCAGATTTGCAGGTTAGTCAATGATGGGTAAGACCCAGGAGATGAGGCAAGCTAAGACAGGCACCATCACATGTGATGATCCCTTGGGGCCTGAGTTCAACAATGGCTTGACAAAGAACCATGCCTCCCAGGGTTGCCAATAATAAAAACAAAAAGGAGGATATGTATGGCACAATGCAGGCCTGGCCCTAGCCAGACCACATGGCTAAAGAAACCAGGAAGTGCCTGCTGTAAACATGACTTTCTGCGCAGGCCTGGTGTGACAACAGCTACAGTCCCATGCTTGCAAGAAACCTGCTACGAGATGATCTGTCTGGAGACAGGCTGTCATTGGTCACAAAAGGGGACCACACCATACAATGATTGGCCAGCCAAGCCCCTTAAAACCCCCTGCACTTCCTTGAATAAGCGAGTTTGTGGCAGCTCACCCTCTGCTGCTTCTACCCAACTCCCAGAGTCTGTGTCATGACTCTGTGCCTCTCCCTCCCCACCCCCGCAACTCAGCAAAGATCCTGCTGTCCCTCCTGGGAGGAAGGTTTATTTCATATCAATATAGCTGTTATTTTAAATTATTCTTTGTGACTAATAAACTCAGCATCTAATGCAATATCTTGAAACCTGATGAGATACTCTTAAACTTCAATGAATAAATATTTCTTGCAGTATAATATTCCTCAGGGCAAGCTGCATGCATACAGAAAGCCGAAGTGATAGCAAGTGACATATCCTATCAATTAAGATGACTTTTACACATCACTCACTCATGCCTCTAGTTATCTTTACTTTGCATTTTTATCATTTTATGACACTCCTTCTGAAGGGACTTCCTGTGTCTAGAACACTGACAGTTACAGTGAAAGCAAAACTTGGGGTAGACTCCAGTAGCTTACTTAAGCAGCAAAGCCCAGAAGCACCAAGTTTTCCATCCCATACAAGTGACAAAGGAAGTCACACTGCACTGTACACTGTGGTAGGTTGCAGAAGTGCATTCAATCCAAGGAGCACAGCCATACCTGCTTTGGAATCATATCTGTAAGAAGAGAAACAGATGGACTAAGTCATCTAGATACTAAGAATATATGATGTATCAGACAGCATCAGGTTCGCTGAGATGAACTTCCAGACCAGGCACAGTCATGGAGGAAGGGAAATTATTTATTGAAGCTTACAGATCCAGGGGAAGTTCTATAATGGCAGAAGAAGCTGGCCTGCCTTCACAGGGCCAAGCAGAGAGAGAAAAGACCACCAGCCACACAGCACAGCACACTGGTTGACCTTTATACTTCCTCATGTGTTAAACAGACACTTTGAGATGCTTATCTCCTCATGCCATCAATATGGGCTACAGACGAGGACTTCACTGCAAAGAGAAATTATACAATGAAGAAACCAGCTGCACACCACCTTGTCAATTTGGTCAAAGTTCATATCAATAATAATCCTAGATGTGACGTGGTAAAATGGCACCATGTCTTGTCTTAGTCTAATAAAATGTAAAGGTACAGGATAATCCCCAGTGGGAGGGAATCCTACAGTATCCTCATTGTTGAGGTCATCACAAACAAGGAAAAATTGAGGAAGTATAAAGGTCAACCAGAGTGGAAGTAGAACCAACTACTAAATCTAACATGTTATCATGGATGGGAACCTAGGATGGAGAAAAGGATATTAGTACAAGTGAGTCATTGAACTGTTGTATGTTCACACAATGAAATATATGGAGGGACATCTAACAGTTGAAAGGAATACGACTTCATGTTGTATTGATACAAAATCCTGAATAAATAATACAGATGGAATGAGAGAAGTATAGTCTCTAATATGTGTATGTTTGTGTGTGCATAAGAACCTCCACATTCTTACCTAGAAAATTCTAGAAAATTCAGAAAATAGACAGTTTGCCCATGGATTAGGTTGGTGAAAGAAGGGAAGAAATACAAAGGGTTTGAGGAATGTTGTGGGTAGATGCTAGATCAGTCATCTCAACTGTGGTTTGGCTGTATATATATATGCCTTTTATAGTTTCAATAGGTATGGTTTATGTTAGTCATAACACAGTAACCTTTGGAAAACACCACTGTTTCATATACACTCTTTCATATATATTTGAGGATATGAAGATAAGGCACCTTTCTCAATTTTCTCCTGTTTGACTTGTATCAAAAGATGACTGTGATGGGTTTCTAATGAAAGAAGAAAATTGGAGAGTATGTGATTGTTTATAAATATATATTCATTTCTTTTGTTTGGCTTTATGCTTGTCCATGCATGATGGATAACTCACCATTCATGGCCATATTCTGGTGATGGCAGCATGGTGTCCAATCTGTTGCTTTGTCATCATCAGGGTGAATGTTGTTAGTGGTAATTTATTAAACCACACATTTCATCTACAGCCATTGATTACAATAGCTTATGGAGTATAGTGACTAAACACTTAAGCTCCCACACTATTTAGAAAATTCATAAGTGAAGTCCTATCTTTAAAAATCTGACCTCTTGTCTGCACTTGTCTGCAAAGCTTAACAACCCAGGTTTGATTCCGCAGTACCCACATAAAAGCCAGACGTGCAAAATGGCACAGGCATCTGGAGTTCATTTGCAGCAACTGGAGAACCTGGTGTTCTCTCTCTTTCTCTCTGTCTCTCTTTCCACTTGAAAATAAATAAAAAAATTTAAATAAAATAAAAATTTAAAAAGTCTGCACACCTCATAATATTTTGCATATTTTTGTGACAAAGTTTTCTGATTTTGTGTTGTCTTGTTAGTCATGAGCCTTGAGAAATATTAAATACAAATCATTTGGGAAACCAGGCTTGGTGTTACATTCCCATAACTCTCCATTCTAGAAGATGAGGGGAGAGAATCACAAATTCATGGCCAGCCTAGGCTAAGTAGTGAGTCCCTGACCCAGAAAAGCTATAAAATAATGATCTTGGGTTCTTACTATGGGAATAACTGGTTGATTCAAGCAACTTAAACATTAATGCTGGTGATCATTATGAGTTAGATGTCTATATAATGAGCTTTATTTGTATTCCCTGGCTCATATATTTAGATTAAAAATTAATATATTATCTTTGATACCATATTAATATTGAATACATTTTTACTTGAATGATCCTGCTGGAAGAGATATTGAAATTTAGGCACCTTCAGTCACTTCATTTCTTAGATCTAATTTTTCTCAAAAGTTAGATTTATAGGAAATTTGCAAAGTAGACTTCCCAGATTATCCACATTCTCTTCTTACTGTCAACATCTAATTGCCCATGTTGTTCTTGTCACACCTAGTGAACCAGTGCTCATGTGCTCTTGTTAACTTGGCTGCATGCTGTATTGGAGAATTTCTATGCTAGCTGCTTCTTCTGTTTTAGAATCTCTTATTTGAAACAAAACATCAGATTTATGTAATACATACATGACAAAATTTTCCTTTTAAAAAATATTCTGAATTTTGTGTTGTGTAGTGTCTATGTGTGTGTATACATAAGTGTACCCCATGTGCACAAAGGCTACCAGAGGACATTGGAGGGTCTTTCTTTGTTGCTCATCTAGCTTATTTCCTTGAGAAAGGGTCTCTGGCTGAACTTGGAGCTTATCAATTTTCATGCTATACTGTTGGCTGTTCAGTTAGCCCCAGTGAACTTTCTGTCCCTGTTCCCCTCAGTGCTGATATTGTAGACATGAATGGCCACACACTCGCTGGGAATCAAACTCTTGTACTCATGCTTATCTAGCAAGTGCCTTTATACTGACCATCTCTCCAGCCCAATGCTCTGATGTTTGATATATAACTGTCCTGCAAACGCTGAACATTTCCTGACTTTTCTCGATTGAACTACACAGTGGACGTTCAGAGATTTGAACTTCAAATGATAATTTTTCAAACTGGAATTCAGCTGACTGCCCTCTTCTTAACTGGTCTGTTCTCATGCAAGGCAGGGTAACTCCCTTCAATATTCCATCTTCCTTCAACCTCACATGGCAATGCTGTCTACAGATGATCTCCTGCAGCTACTTCCCAGCAAGGCCTTGTCTTTAGGAAAACCAAAGAATGGAATGTAAGTTTCTGACTGTGTTCTTGTGTGGCATTGAGTTGGCTGAGTGAGGAGGTGGCCACCAATGTGATATGGACCATGAGGGAGGTGGTCAGAGTGGTTCCAGGGAGCAGCCATATTTGAATTCTAATACTCAGGTCAAACTTATAGATTCCTTTCCAAACATTCCATTGATACTCTACATATAGGGTTGGGCTATTTGATTATGCCAACATAAAAATTATAGTCAAGTGGCATCATAGGACATTCAGCTTAACAAATACCTACAAAATAATGTCCTGGAACTATATTTTTAGCTTAGCAGCTAATTTTAGATTAAATGAGAAAAAATTTTCTAGTAACAATCTATTGCTTTTGAATGTTCCATTGTCCAGAAATGTAGGTTTCCATGACTTATTTATATCCTCTTAGATTTTGATTAGCCCTCCCTCCAACTTTCCTTTACTCAATCTCTTCCCCTGACCTCACTTGGTCTTTTCACCCCCATTAATCTGTTATTCTACTTACATATATATGATACTATCCTATTAAGTCCCCCCTCCCTTTCTATACCATTTAGAGAGAGAGGGGGGAGAGAGAGGGAGAGAGAGAAAGAATCGGCACACCAGGGCCTTAGCCACTGCAATCAAACTCCAGACACAGGTGCCACCTTGTCTGCATGTGTGACCTTGCATGCTTGCATTACCTTGTGCATTGGCTTACATGGGAACTGAAGAGTCAAACATGGGTCCTTAGGCTTTACAGGCAAGCACCTTAACTGCTAAGCCGTCTCTCCAACCTGAAATATTTTAATATTAATAGATTAAGAGCTAAGGTTTTTGTATTCAACATTGATCAGGTCCTTATTCTCTAAACCAGAGCATCATCCAGCAGGTTACCAGCTTCCTACCACAGATACCCACATCTGTGATTCTTCTGTTATTTCTACTGTGGATAAGAGGAACTTGTTTTAACTAGTTCTTAGTATTGAAGTATCTAGCCCACTCTGTTAATGGTATTAAATTCGTCAGTGTGCCTTTCTTGTGGCAGTTTTGCATTTTGGGAATATCTTAAATCATCCCTTTATTGTCTATACTTGCTACACTACATCTTCACACAGATGAAACAGACATGGTAGGAACTCTGTTGGTTCTTATTGTTGGGCTTATTAGACATATTCAGCTGAGACCACCTGTAAGACTTCACAGCATCCAGCACAGTAACTGAATGAAATGCTAATAATCTGTATTGAAAGCCCTGAGTGCCTCATCCACAACAATGAGTAGCAGATCTCACAATCTGAATTCATGTGGAAAGAGAAAGCAGATGAATCATCAAAGAAATAATGAATGTTAACAAAATGAGAACAGAAAAAGTAATTGATTTTCTGTTTCACCAGCTAGAGAGCTCCACATTATACTCATCTACGAATCAATGGGAGTCAGTGGAGAAAGAAAGCTTCTCGGAGGGGGCCAGGGATAACTCTACCAGAGACTACTGATGCCTAGAGGCTTCAGGTAGACTAGATAGACCAAGGCATTTTATAGATTGGTGAAAGGCACACCTCTGGCCCTCTCATTTGCCCTAATTGCACAAAGGAACAAAAACTAAGGGAGCTTTCAGTCATTTGTGAAGTCATGGCCACTTGTGATCAGTTGGTTCTTGGGTTATTACCTGACAATTTGAGATTTCTGAAGGCAATCATCAAACTTTCTGACAGCAGAGGCTGACCTCCTAGGCAGTACACTGTGGACACTGTGTTGGTATCCTGGGTTCACTGTTCCAGATTGTGGATCAGATATCTGTTTCTATCTGGGATCTGATCAATATCCACTCATATGTTACATGTCTCTCATATCTAAAAATGTATTGTGCCTTCTACCCTTCAATTACATCAGAGCTGCAGATCATGGAGATGTCTCTGGCTCTCCAGTGTTCCCCACATGCATAGTTAACTCACAAAGCATCAGCAGCTGTCTATAATTCTATAAGGTTTGCTTCATATTTCATGATAGATGTATTTAGCTTATCAGTTCATTTTAAATTAAATGAGGTAATGTTTGGTATCACACAGATAAATCTGTGAAATGTCAAACTTCAGCCAATTTCTGCTTTAGGAACTATTCAATAAATTGGAGCTAAAATGTTTGAGTCAGTAATTTTTTTATTATTTTATTTACTTTTGGAGAGAGACACAGAGAGAGACAGACAGAGAGAGAGAGGGAGACAGATAGAGAATGGGCACACCAGCAGTCTCTCAGCTGCTGCTGTGAATGTAATCCAGATGCATGCACCCCCTTGTGGGCAAGTGTGGCATTGTGCCCTTGCATCAATTTTGCATCTGGCTAAATGTGGGACCTGGAGATTGGAACTGGGTTCTTAGGCTTAGCAGGCAGACACTTTTAACTGCTAAGCCATCTCTCCAGCCCATGAGTCAGTAAATTTTAAAATATATTTTGCAATGTGGAAGCTGTAGTATTTTGAAGAGTACATATTAATCTCCACATGATAAATGAACTTAACCCAAAAACCATAAACTCTGGCATGGAAACAGCTGTGGGATACAGGGGTTGCAGTACAGACATTAACAAGCAGACCAGTTCATTAGAAGATGTGAAATGCTGACTAGTAGCCATGGTGGATAGACAGAAGAGATTTTTTTTGATATTACATTTCTGTGTCTCTTTTGAGAAATGACTTGTGGAGGCCCTTTCTGCTTCAGGATGCATTAATAAATACATGCAGCACAGAGCATGGTGGAAAGGTGGTGCTCATAGAAATCTTTTGTTCTCTTCTGAAATTGCATCTGAGTTTGTCAGAGGGAGAATCAAGCCATGCAGTTTGTTTATTCACTGTCACATATCCCTATCAACAAATATTTAATCTTCCCCTCAGAAGAGGAAATAATTGTTTCTGATTCATAGGAGATCCTAGTAAGTGCTTATTAGGTGAAAGCAGCAATCAATCAATAAAAGAATGGTTACACTGCCTTTATTATATTTTTCACAGTGTTACAGAAAACATTTTACATTCTATACCTATTTTATCCTTGACATATTTAGAAGACATTCTTTACTTAATGGTCTAGATATATTTCTCTTATTAAATTCAAAGAATTATATTGAAACACAATATTGAAAGCAAAACATTTCTTATGAGGATGTGCTGGGGACTGTAAGACATAATTAATTTATTGGAGTGTCTAAAGAAGGAAAGGAAAACATTTTGTGTTTTAAATGGAGAAAAATTTCAGAGAATTGTTTATACACATGATGGAAAAGTTTATAATCAAAGGGAGAGTTGGGGGGCCAGCCATAGCTGAGCCACAGTAGAGAGCAGCCACCCTAGGTCTGAGGACCAAAGGCAGGAGGCAAACACTTGAGCCCTGGTTGGTCAAGTCCAGCCTCCAGAACTTGGTGCCAGGACTAACCTCTTCCTGAGACAGCCCTTAGCCGTAACCAACCAGCTTTACATGTCTCATTGTGAGAAATCTTCAAATCCTTATGCAGTGCCTCATTAAAGAGGGTGGGAGAATTTAAAAATCCCTGTTGAAGCCTAGTCAAGGTTAATTGCCTGCTGGTGCCTTGCTCCAGATCTGTCCATTTGAAGGCAAAAATGGGTTGACTTCCCTTTGCTAATGGGATGCTCAAGAAAGCATCTTTTAAGTCCAGCAAAATGTAAATTTGCCTTTCCAGTGGAATCATACTGAGCAATGTATAAGGATTGGGCACAGTGGGATGTGTATCTTGCACTCATTTATTTAATTCTCTCAGGTCCTAGACAGGTCAATATTCCCCTGTTCATGGCTTTTTTATTGGCAATAGGGTGGCCCAGGGTGACTGGCAAGGTACTAAAATGCCAGCCTTCAGTAATATATCTGTGTTTATTTATGCCCCATTTTGCTTCTAGGGGCATAGGATATTGCTGGACTCATACTGGAATAGCCATACTTGACTGGTACTTGGTGGGCCGCCTTAGACAAATTTGTAGGGTGCCAAGCGGTTGCCCAGAGACCACCCATCTGAGTGCAGTGAAAGAGGTTAAGGGATGCCCTACCTTCAGTGGTGTTGGGATCCCAGTCCAGTCGTGTGGAAGGGAAAACTGCACCAATAACATTAGGGTCCTTTGGGGCAGCGTTGGCTTCCAATACTAGATTCTTGGCTTCCCTTTGGATTCTCTCAAGTTCCTCTGTGGAGAAGAGAGTTTGAGAGAGTTGTTGACAGTCCTCGCATGTGGGTGATGGGTATAGAAAACTGTCTCAAGATGTGATATCACATTCTGAGGTTTCTCTGAAAAAGAGGGGTTCTGATTCTTCCAATTATACAGATCACTAGTGGAAAAGGTGGTATACACCACAAACGTGTAAAGGGCCACACTAGGTGGTGGATTTGCAGTTGGGGTAGCGTGTTGGACTACAGGATGGTGGCAGTGTCCCCAAGTGCTTCAGAAGGGTCAGAAGTGGTAGGCTGAGAGCAGGGTTGGTATTGAGAACCACTTCGAGTATGGGGAGGGCTGAGAAGGGGGTTCTGTGGTGTAGGTAGAAGTGGATAGAGGTTAGAAGATGGCTGTAAGAGACCTGTAAGGCAGAGAAATTTATTCTTCATTCTGAGAGAGAACCTGTTTGAAATCAGATTTAGGTTTAGCAATAAGAATAGGGATGCAGATATAGGGAGGGAGCATTTTCTTTAGCCAAGGAGGGGGTTCCTCCCCAAGACTGCGCCATGCAATGATGCAAGGAACATGCTCTAAGTGATCTGGAGAGGAAAACAAATCCTGTTTTGTGCAGAGTCAATTAAAGATAGGCTAAAGGTGCCCTCTGGTGGCCATCCTGCATTAAATGCTGGCCAATTAATTGAAAAATAAGTAGTTTGCCGGGTAAATCTTGATCACCCGATTCTGATGCTTTGCTGAAAATCTTTAAGGTTTTTTTTTTTTTTTTTTTTTTTAACCAATTCCAAAGGAGATTTTTCAATAGACTGATTTTGACCCACATCTTTGAAGACAAGAACAAGACACATGAACACAACACCAGACACAAATATGCTAGCAATTCTGACTTTCCAGATGCTGCCATCTGGCTTCCAAACCGAAACTGAACCAGAAAGAGACGCAGCTGCCAAACCATAAATGGAACTCCATTTGAGTCCTCCGAACAGAGCCAGAGGGTTGAGGGTGGCCCCTCGATCCCTCATTTAGGGGAATTAATGCTGTAAACAGCTTCCCTCCTGGACTCAGAAAAGCGTACAAAACCAGAAAACCAGAAAAACCAGATAAAAGAGCACCTCCAGAGGTTTCTCACCAAATAAAGGTGTGGACCCGCAGTCATAGGCAAACGTTCCCTGCCAAAGGCTTGCTACCAACTCCAAAACCCAGGAGTATTCAGGCAGAGATTTTGTTTTCATGCAGAGATTGGGGGTCCTTCCCTGGATCACTCACCTCACCCCAGATTTGCGAGGGAGGTCTAGAAATGTGGATGCTGGACAAGCCCCCAAAATGTTATGGGATCCACTGTCACACAAGCAAGATCATTGACATGGAATGTAAAGCAAAGATTTATTGGGTGAAAAATAAAGAAGAAGAAAGGCTGGTGCACCATGTCTACGCCCCAGATTTCAGTATGTCAGGGTGCATTGTGAACTATTCAGAGGGTCAGTTTTTATTGGAAATAATAACATGATGCTCATAGTAAAAACAGGATGGGACTTAAACCACAAAGTTACATACTGTTAAACAAGGGGAGCTATTACAAGAAGTCACAAGGTTACATTGGTCACATAGGCAGGACTGAGGCAAGAAACATTCTATGCTATGTAATTACAAAGATATTTAGAAACAAAGAGATACAGGAAGGTCATGGTACATTTTCACAGAGGGGTCATCCCATTCCTTAGGTAACAGTAAACACCTGCATTTTACAGTAAGGTCTATATTAACAATTTCTCTTTCTGTCAGGAAGATCAGCTTTGGCTGGTGGCTTCTGTTATGTGTGCCTAAAGGCAAGGGCTGCACAGGAGGATGTTGGACAAGGTATATTGTGTCCTTTAACATTCTGTTTTTCACTCAGGACCACCCTGCGCCTACATAGTGAATTCCAGGTCAGTTTGGGCTAGGTCAAGACCCAACCTAGAAAAACAAAATTAAACAAAACAAAACAAAACAAAAGGCTGATATAATGCCTGGAAGACTTGATTTTGTCAGACATTTGAGTCTTGGGCATACAAATGTCCTCCAGTATATCTTACTTTAGGAACAGTTTTGCCTTTCACTAGCTTAAGATGCACAACACAAGTGCTTTTACATGTATATACTTTTGTGACTGTTTTATAGAAAATTTGTGTGTTTGTCACCCTGAAATGGCTTTATTCAGATGGATAGAAAAACATCACAAAAATAAAATAAATACAGAATGAATGCACATGATTAAAAACTTCAAGCATGCTTGTGTCTCGATGTGGTAAATTTTAGCATTTTTCTGGGATTAGCAAAACTCAGGCATTGCTCAACACACACATTCACACACACCCACCCACCCCCACACACACACATGCACACCCACACCCACACTTCCTTCAACAGATCAATATCGTATTTTATACATAAGCAGAGTACATAATCTCCACTTTACTTACATTGTCTAAGTTTTTGAACCCGATTCTTCCAACTCTATCTAAAGTACAGAGTTCTACAGCAGCTCATTTCAGCAACTTCTTAAGAGCTACATAATTCTCTCAAGGTATTGTTAACTGACAAGAAGCTAAGGATTACAATCCAGAGTCCTGTGTGTCAGAGTTGGGGACAGGAGGGTCAAAGTCCAATGGAAGATCCATAGGATTGAACAGCATTCCAGATTAACCATGTCGACCATGTAAGTGATCTTTTTTGACTGTGTGTCACCATGACAAAATGTTCGAGAAGATTTTGTCTGCATAATCATCTTGTTGTCAATATAATGTTCTTTGAACAGTGCTTCTCTAGTTTATATAAACCCCAAATACCATACCCAACAGTAGCAGAATGGGGCTTAGGAATGTGTGTGCTTGGTGGACTGTGTATATTGTAGTAAGGAGAAATCGTTGTTAGGTGCCTTCAAATTTATATTAAGCTGTTCACACATCCAAATTCCTATTTCCATTCAAATTCAGCTGGGTAGCTCTAGACTCAATCTCCTACTGAATGGGAAGGGACACAAGAGGATGGGTCCTAGAAGGCAAATCACAGATACCAAGAGAAATCAAGGGTAGGCTTACTCAGAGCCTCCTAAAAGTTGGTTTGTTTTTTCCATTCTTTTCCCCTTCAGAGAATTGTATATTTGGGGATGATGAGGTAGAATTGTGAACTCGCACTGCACTACATGTTCTTTGTTTCTTTGGTTGCTAGGCAGGGTGGGAATGATTGCATTCTGTAATAACATTTTGTCTTGTAAACAGCAAAAGAGTTTGATCATTCTCCAGTCTTTCCATGATATCTATGAGCACATTAACGAACTTTGGTGGTACATGCTGGCCCAACTCTGGCTAACTTACTGACTCACTGGCACTGAAGGTAGATGCCTTAACTGCTAAGCCATCTTTCCAGCCCCCAATACAAATTTAAATAAAACTGAGCAATATGAGCTCTTGGGCTCCAGGAAATGACAGGTTTTATGCACAAAAACAATAGCTTGCCATGGAACTGTCTTTGAAGTGTTTTTGATCTATGGAATCCTCAAAATAAAATGTATGACTTCTCCCTTTCTTCAACTGAAGAATTTTCCTCTAGGTCTCACAAGTAGTCATTTGTATTTGATTTCAGGCCATATTGATTCAGCATGTCTGCTATTGAGCTGAACCACTTCTCAACTGCTAGGTATAGGAATTACCTAGAATGTGGTCTCAATGAGGAAATGGAGAATCCAACTGCAATCATTGAGCCCTCAGAGCTATTCCCTGGGCTGGAGATATTTAGGTTGGTCAGTAAGTGTTTGCCTCATAAACACATGGATTTGAGTTCAAGCCCCAGAAGCCCTATGAGAAAATGTGGCAAGGAGATGGTTCAAAGCTAAGAGCCCTTGTCACTTAAACATGAGGACATCCCAGGCCAAAAACTTTCATGTTTGACTCCTGAGAACCTATGTACAAAGTTGTGTATGGCCACATATAACTTTAACCCCAGTCCATGGCGGATGGATACCAACAATAGTTGTGCTTTGCTGATGGAAAGTAGCTCCAGATTGAGAGAAAGACCCCATCTCAATGAGAGAAACACATGAATGAGTGATACAAGAAGGACTCTGAAAGATATCTTCTTGCTTTTGTACATGTGCCTGTAACGCACACACACACACACACACTTTAAAAACTGAGCATGGAGATGCAAAATTGTACTCCCAATGCTAACTAGGAGTAGGCAGATCTCAGAAGCTCATCGGCTGACTACTCCAACTTACATAGCAAGCTGCACACACTGAGAGAACTGTCTCACAAAAGGTGTATAGTGTCATGAGAAAACACACTAAAGGTTGTTTCTGACCCTCTACACACATACACAAAATTATGCATGTGCATATGTGTTTTAGCATACATACACATGAACACACAAATTTAAATTCTTCCTGTGGTTTGCATTCCTAATTTTCTGGCTACCAATTATATTTATGACTTTATTCTAGGTCTTGAATGACTAAGACCAGCACTGCTCTAAAGTCCCACATACCAAACATCACTGCTTTCATCAGTGAACCATATATACCCACATGCAGCTGTCTGCATGGCAGAATTTTGCCAGAGCTCTTCCTCACCATCAACTCCAGAGCACCCCAGGAGCAGAGACCACAGATCGCTCTGAGAAGAAATAAGAATAGCACCTGAATCTTGGGGAGAAACTTCTCCTTGGGTGTGTCTAGAGGAACACTCTAAAAGCCAGCACAAGGCAAACATGCATGCTAGAGACCATGAGTTTCTGACCCTCAAATTTCCCACAAAAAGTAAAGCTAGACATCCCAATGGGAAAACACAGGACAGCGTTCTTTCCTAGTAGGGTCTATGGTGTAGAGCTGACTTCATTTTCTCAATGATGTCTGCCCTTTTATCATCTTCCCAAAAAGAGGGGAAAAGGAACACACATTCTTAAAATAAGGTGATGAAGTTACTATAAGAATAGAAAATAAACAGGGCATAGTGATACATGCCTTTAATCCCAGCACTGGGGAGGCAGAAGGAGGAGATTAATGTGAGTTTGAAGCTAGGCTGGGAGAGAAGTGTAAGTTCCAGGTCAACCTTGGCTAGAGTGCGACCCTAGCTCATAAACTCTCCCACAAAAAATAAATACTTAAATGAAAATAGAAAATAAATCCAGGTGTGTTGTTACATGTCTGTTATCCTAGCACTTGAGAAGCATAGACAGAAGAGCTAGGAGGTCAAGGCCAGCATTTCCTACATAATATGTTCAAAACCTTTCAGGGATACATGGTACACTGACTCAAAACAAAGACACGAAGAAGGGCTGAAAAGTTTTTGGTTAAGTGCATTGCTGCACAAGCCTAAGGGCCTGAGGGAGCCTGAGACTGCTGAAGTGCAAATCTCCAGATCCCATGTAAAACAGTTGAGCATGGCCATGCATGCTTGTCATCCAGTCCAGCAGGGGCTCAGAGACCCATGAATCAGCAGAGACTTGAAAGCTCAAGAATCAGTGAACAGGAGACTCTAACTCAAATCACAAGACCTGGCAGAAGAATGATGGGCCAGGACACCCTCCACTGCAGTGCTGCAAATGTGCAACCTCTGTACATACATACTTACATGTACATGTACATACACCACAGACATCATACCACATTACACACATGTACAAACATGCACAGAAATAAACAGAGAAGGATGGAGGGATTGCTGAGTGGTTAACACACTTGCTCGTGAAGCCAAATGACTCAGGCTTGATTCTCTAGGACCCACATAAGCCAGATGCACATGGTGGTGCATGCATGTAGAGTTCATTTGCAGTGGCTAGAGGCCTTGGTACACCCATTTTCTCCCTCTCTGTCTCTCTCTCTCTGTCTCTCTCTCTCTCTCTCTCTCTCTCTCTGTGTGCCTGTCTCTAATAAATAAGTTTAAAAAATAAATCAGGAAAAAAATTCAAAAAAGAGAGAAATAAACGGAGAAATAATTTCTAAGAACAGCTGGATCTGTAACGCAGAGTGCAGAGTGCTTGACTTGCATGCACAAACCTTTGGGTTCATCCTCAGCACTGAATAAACCAAACATAGTGGTGCAGCTTGGTAATCCCAACACTTAGGAGGTAGAGGCAGGAGTTCAAGGTCATCCTTGGCACCATATCTAATTCCCGGCAGCCAGGGCTACATGAAACACTATCTCAAAAAAAATGAAACAAGGGACTTGAGACATGGCACAGCAGTTAAAGACACTTACTTTCAAAACCTGCTGGTCTCGTTTTGATTCCCCAGTACTCATGTAAACCCAGCTGCATAAAATGGTACATGTGTCTGCAGTTTGTTTGTGGTGAAAACAGACACTAGCATGCCTATACTCTGTCTCTCTCTCATAAATGAATGAATGAATGAATGAGTGAATGAATGAATGAATAAATAAATAAATAAAATTTTAAGGGCTAGGGAGGGAGACACAGAGAGAGCCTGGCTTGATGGGATGAAAACAGAAAGCAAGTCTATTCATCTTCCACTGATCCTGGGCTACCATTTGATACAAAGGCAGTCCAAGTCACATTTTGTTCCTTTTGCTTCTTGTTTGCTTGTTTGTTTTTATTTGGAGCAAGTTATAGTATTACAGGTCAGGCTGGCTTCTGACTCACAGCACTTCCTCAGCCACAGTATCCCTAGTGCTGGGCTTCAGCCTTCATTTTATAGCATTATAGGTGCAAGACAACCCTCCCAGCTATCACATACCTTTTATTTTTAAATTTTTCCTCATTTATTTATTTGCCAGGAGAGAGAGGGGGAGTGGCATTCCAGACCTCTTGACACTGCAAACAAACTTCACAGTCATGTGTCACTTTGTGCATTTGGCTTTATGAGAATAATGGGGAGTTGGATCCAGGACCTCAGACTTCAAAGGTAAGCATCTTTAACCACAGAGTCATCTCCCCAGCCCTCACATATCCTTTCAACATGCTGTAACTAATAACTAGGGTACATGAATCACAGACAGTGCCAGCCCTTGACATGCTGCTGTAACATGACATGACATGACAAAACAGACCTCAGCTGGGTTCTGACTCAGCCTGACCAAGATGTCCAGGTGAAACACAGTCAGTGATTAGTCATGAGGTCCAGATATCCACAGAGATACCTCATACTTATTTATACAAATATGGACGTTCATACGGAGGGATTAAAGTGCTTGCTTGCAATGCCTGGTGGCCCACGTTCAATTCTACAGTATCTTCTCCAGTATCTGCATAAATCCAGAGACACAAAGTGGCACATGCATGTGGGGTTCATGTGCAGTGACAAAGAGGGCCTGGCTTGTCTTGTTTCTTTCTCTCTACTCCCAAATAAATAAATTAAAAATAAAAATACATTAAGTATAAGGAAATTTTCTAATTTTGTCCTCTAAAATTAGAGCAGCCACTGAGTTCATAACCAGACCATCAAGGTATGTATTTGTGCACATACATGTCTATGTGTATATGTATTATGTCAGCTACAGAACACACCTAGATCAAGATATAGCATCTTCTATTACCCTCCAGAAAAAAATCCCTCATGCCCTTCTCATTCAACAACTCCACAAAAACCTGTGTTTTGTTTTTATAAATGAAGGTTTATATGGATTATCAACTTTATGGGACCTAGAATCACCTGTGAGGGATGATCTGGACGTGGTTGAGGTGGGAAGGCTCACCTTCACTGTGGGAAGCACCTCTCCATGGGCAGAGGTCCTGGATTGTGTGAAAGGAGAGAGCTGGCTGCACAGCAACATTCATTGTTCTCTGCCTTTTCACCGTGGTAGTTTGAATTTACGTCCCCCAATAGACTCAAACATTTTATTAAAGCAGTTGACTTGGATTTGCAGCCACCTGGCTGGAAGAGATGTCACTGTGCGCAGATCCGAGGATCCAATCCTGAGCACTTACTGGGGCCAGATCGGTTTCCAGCCTTCCTCCCATAAACTGTGTCTGGTTTGGAGGTTCATCCCAGAAGCATAGACCTGATTACAACATTCACTATAATTGGTGCGACCAGCAGCTGCTTCAAGATCCTGCCACCATGCCTTCTCCAGCATGCATGGACTGAAAGTTGGAACTGCAAGCTGAAATAAACCCTTCCCTTGTTCTTGACAAGTTCTTTTTATCCCAGCAAAAATAAATAAATAAATAAATAAATAAATAAATAAATAAATAAATAAATAAAGGTAATTAATACAACTTCTAAATCCATTGCCATTCATCAGCTCTGGGTGTGGCTGAATCACATGTGCATTACAGTGAGCCTGACTTCTCCCACTGATCACAATGTCTGTGATACTGGCCAAGATGCTGTGTACAACACTCATTTATTCTTTTCTATAACTTCACATTGCTACAGTGTGTGTGTTCATTCTTCTACCGGTGAACACTGGGATGGTGTCAACTTTCTCATTAAAAATAAATGTAGTGGGCTTTAGGTCACTGAGAAATCTAACTGAAGCTGGGCTGAATGACCCTGTTGACTAGCTGACAGGATGCTGGAAGAGCTACTCAGCATGTTAGGAGAGAAAAGTCATGAAAGGTGAGGGTGCCAGATGCCTTACATCCTCACATGCACACCAACCCTGCACATTTTCACCATTCTGTTTGGTGTGAAGGGATAACTACTTGTTACTTCAAAGTGTGTTTCCCTAGCAACCTCACATTTGGAATCCTGCTACAGGCTACTACCCATCAAACTGCTTCCATTGTGGAGTGCTTGTCCCCATATGTTGTCAGGCTGATGGAGCTATTTGTGTTTTTATTGTTCATTTCTACAACTTCCACTGCCTAATCTACCAAATTACAAGAATATTGGCAGAATGAAACTTCCTTCATCAGTTTCATGATGGTGGGTCTCCTGCTGTCCACAAAGGAACTCAGTTGGGTCTCCTGCCTTCCTCAACACTGCTCTGGCATTCACATGTGACAAGTGCAGTATGAGAGGGGTGTTGGGGAAAATGAGGGCCAAAAAATGCTCTTAAATTATTGTTCTTGATTTTTTCCAAGGCATGAAAGAACTGAATTGTTGCCTTGTTTCAAGGCCTGAAGGTACCTTCTGGCCTGGTATATTTCTCTAATTATTGAATGAATGACTGAATAAATGAATGATCATGACTAGTCACAAAATACCCAGTCTAAACGATTGTGAAGCATACCAATCCACATGGAGCTACAAGCAAGTTCCACCTGACTCACAATCGTGCTGTTCCATGAGCCTGGCACTAAGAGCGAAGGCTTCTCATTGCTGGTTCACTGTTTGTATGTTTACATGGGTGCTGGATTCGGCACCCTTAATGAACTATGAGTCACTCCTGTCACCAGGTGGCAGCGTTTGCCCATTCCACTACCTCACAACTTTCACACAACACCTTCTGGAGCAGGGGCAAGCACCGGCTGGTGAAAGCTTGGTCTTTCTAGTTTCCCTTGACCATCAGTTGCTTCAGTGCTCGATGAGAAATCAGTGTTCAGTAACAGATTTCTTTTGTCAGATCAAATTTTAGTTCAGTGAAAGGAATCAGAGGGGCTGGAGGGTTAGATCAGTGGTTAAAGGCACTTGCTTGCAAAGCCTAATGGCTCAAGTTTGATCCCCCAGTATCCATGTAAAGTCAGATGCACAAAGTCATGCATGTGTCTGGAGTCTGTTGTGTAGCAGAGCCCTAGGATTTAAAAATTCTCTCCTGAAGAGAGGAAGCAAGTTCTGATTTAAGAAGTCATGTCTGGGAGACCTGAACCAGAAACATCACACAACCACTACCCAAGGTTATGCTAATCTGAATTGGAAACACTCCTTGGGTGTTGATAGAGGAAGGAAGTTCTAGAGATTTAGGAAGTCAATATGTCTGGGAAAAGGTAGGAAGACCCCACCCTAAGGCTATATGACCGCAAAACAACTGCTTAGAGATAGACTCTATGATTGAGCTGCCCACAAGTGGTGCGGTTGGAATCTATAATTGTGCTGCCTGTGGGTCATGTAGTGTGCTCAAGACTCTCAGACCAGGCCACCTGCCTGCATGTTGTGCAGTGTGCTCCAGAGATGCAGGTTGCATGCATGAGTCATCACGTATGATTGGGTGGGCTTTTCAGTGGTGGAGTTGCCTCTGAGTCAACTATTTCTCCTATAAGCAATCCCTCAGCTGGCTCTGTAAGTAACCCCAGTAAACACATTCATTCACCAAAAGTGCTTTTGGTGTATTTGTGTTGTCTGTGCTGTATCTGCACAGAAGACATGTGTTAGTGTTCTTGTGACAATGAGGTTCCTCTATCCCCACGCCCTCACCAGCATTGGTTGTCATGTCATTTTTTCATGATGGCATTTCTCACTGGAGTCCCATGGAATCTCAAAGAAAATTTAATTTCCATTCTTTTCCTTGATGGCTAAAGACGTTGACACCTGTTAAGGTATTTATTGGACATTTATACTTCTTCCTTTGAGAACTCTCTCTACAATTCTCTGCCCCAGTTTTCCTGTGGGTTGCTTGGTTTATTTGTTGCTTAATTTTTGTTGTTGCTGTTCCTTGTTTTATTAGTTCTTTGTAAATTCTACATATAAACCTCCTTCAGAAATATAGCTGGGGAAGATTTCTCCTTTTCAGTACGTTGTAAATAGACTCTTGATAGTGTTTCTCTTATGCTCATGATTTGGAGTGCTCTCCTTTTTTTTGTTCTAGTAGTTTTAGAGATTCAGGTCTGGTAGTGAGGTCTTGATGGATTTGGAGTTGATTTTTGTGCAGGGTGAGTGAACGGGGTGTACATTCATTCTTCCACATGTGGTTATTCATAGGTTGATTTTTTTTTTTTTGGTTTTTTGAGGTAGGGTCTCACTCTGGCCCAGGCTGACCTGGAATTAACTATGTAGTCTCAGGGTGGCCTTGAACACATGGCGATCCTCCTACCTCTGCCTCCCGAGTGCTGGGATTAAAGGCATGTGCCACCACACCCAGCTTTGAGCATAGGTTGATTTTTTAAGACATAATCTCATTATGTAGCCAAGGCTGTGTTATAACTCACAGTATTGCTCAAGTGGGCTGGAAATCATGATGGGCCTTCCTCAGTAGCTCAGCATCCTGGGCTTGCAGGAGTATACCACCTCATCCAGTTTTATCTTGTATTTTGAGTCATAATTAAAGGAAAAAAGGTTGTCTTTCTCAAAGGAAATCCTACCCAAAGGTAAACACTATTCCTCTGCCTCCTTGACAATCCTTTCTGCCAATTGTCATAGCAATAACAAATGGCAATTGCTATGATTGTTAGCTTTATAATTTCTCCAAAAGACTTTCCATCTTCAGAATATTGTGTGATCTACATGTCCAGAACAGAGCACTGCACAGCAAGCTGGAGCCACAGACTACATAGAATCTCAAACCAAGAACACACTAATTAGTGTGCTAGTCAGGAACAAGGAATGTACACAACCTAAGAATGACTCCTGATGCTCACAATACAGCAGTGGTGAATCTCTGAGCCAATGTCATGATAAAGAGAAGTCACATACATGATCCTGCCTCCAATAAGAATTTAATGAGTGTAGTACTGTGAGGGAGGCAGTGAAGTGCTCTCCCCTCAGGGGTGGGCAATGAAGGAAAGCAGCACAGACAGGTCTCTGCTGGAATGTGCCAGGGCCTGTACATTAAAAAAAAAGTCCTTCTAATTGGTACACATACAGAAAGTTTGTTTTCTGCATGCCAAAACCCCTTAGAAAGAAGCATGCCACACACATCTCATTAGAAAAATGAATCCTGGTGTTAGGGAGATCATTCGGTGAGTAAACTGCATGAACACGTGAGTTCAGGCACCAGTAACCACACAAAAATGTTTTTTCATGGTGGTGTGTGCTTGTAACTGGAGAGGCAGAGTCAGGCAGATTGCTAGGGTTTGCTGACTAGCTAGACAAGGAAATTGGTGAGTTCCAAGTTCAGTGATACACTGTATCTAGAAAGAAAGAAAGATGAAAGAAGAAAGATGAAAGAAGAAAGAAAGAATAAATAAATAAATAAAGAAGAGCGAAAGAAAGGAAGAAGGAGAAGGAACCTAAGGGAAAAGAGCCTCATATATTCAATTAATTATTAATTTACTGATTCAAGAATCTTCTTGGTTTTAAATTTTTAATTTTGTTTATTCACTAGAGAGAGAGATAGATGATGATAGATAGATAGATAGATAGATAGATAGATAGATAGATAGACAGACATATAGAGAGAATAGAGAGAATGGGCATGCCAGGGCCTCTAATCACTGCAAATAAACTCCAGATACATATGCCACTGGCTTACTTGGGCACTGGGGAATTTAACCCGGGTCCTTAGCCTTTCCAGGCAAATGCCATAACAATTAAGACATCTCTCTAACCCAAGAAGCTTCTCTTTTTAGATGGCAGTTATCAATGCTGACACTCAAAACTCATCCAAGTGCTGAGGAGAAGTGACAGTGGGGAGTGCAGGACTAAGCGAAATGTCTCCATCACAACCTGAAAGGATCAGCATCCATTGCAGAAGAGGTGGCAGGAAGAATATAAGAGCCAAATGAAGGGGAGTAGTGCTCTGCAGTACTGTTTTCCAGTGTGGCCATAGCATACATTACCTCACAGGGGCAGATTGTATTTACAAAAATCCTGCATAATATGAAGGAAAAAATGATGACATCAAAACATAACTGGGGTAGTTGGAGAGGAAAAAGGTATTCAGTGGATAGAGAGACAAAGGAGCATGTTGAAGTGAATTTTGATTATGTTAGAGTGTGTATATGTATGGAAGTTGTCACTAAAATGATTTCAAAAATGAAACAAAGAAATATATGGAAGAAAGAATGAAAAGGAAGAAAGTAAAAAAGAGAAAGAAAGAAAAGAAGGAAGGAAGGAAGAAGAAAGAAAAGAAG
Source organism: Orientallactaga bullata (assembly GCA_004027895.1). Lineage (NCBI taxonomy): Eukaryota > Metazoa > Chordata > Mammalia > Rodentia > Dipodidae > Orientallactaga > Orientallactaga bullata. The sequence continues at coordinate 28,651 of PVKW010007191.1, read as the reverse complement.
GAAGGAGGGAAGAAAAAAGGAAAAGAAAAGGAAGGAGAAAGAGAGGTGAAACCCAAGTTGTGCTGAGGGTCTGACAGAAAACTTGTAAATGCACAAGGCTGCCTTGGACAGTAGCAAATGTCAGAAGTTCATTGTCGGACCCTCCGGCAGGTAGGGCTGTCGTGAAGGTGGACTGGTCCAGCCGGTCCCTCTCCGGGGCTGAGTGGGATGATGAGTGTCGAAGACTCAGCCTTTCCTCCTAGGCGCCAGAGGAACTAAACACCACACTGAGTCGGGAGGCTGTCGAAGCAGGATCTCGTTTATTGTATATCAAGACAGGTATATATAGGGAAAAACCACAGAAAAGAAAGGGACTTTCAAAAGGGACTCTCCAGGGGAGTTTTCCTGGTAACAGCAGGGGAGCCAATAGGTGTAAAGGTCAGCAGTGAAGTGCTACTCAGGAGAAGATTGTTTGAGAGGAACACTATGGAGACATGGGCTGTTCTAATTGGGAGAGGATTGTTTATGAGGAACGCTATGGAGACATGAGCTGTTCACAAGGAGACCATGCGTGTAACCCTCCAACGAACGTTTAGAGAGTGTGGGGATGGTTCAGGGAGGGCAGGACTGCATCAGCCATGCAAGGTGCTGTGTCATGCTCAGCAGGAAGTTAGAGACAGTGCTTGAAACTTTACTTTAGCCTTATCCATTTCCTCTAGGGCAGAATCTTTTACATAGTGCCCAACAGTTCATCAGAGCAGAAGCGATGTTCAGAGCTCTGAGGGCCTCAGGTTTTTCCACATGCTCTACGCTAGCTCATGATCTACATGAGCCATGAAAGGCACCTGACAGAACATTGGAAGTGTCCACCAGAACACTGGAGCAAGACCCTGTCCTTCCAGCTGAGATGAGTCTCTCTTACCTTTTGACAAAATGTCTGACTGCTCCCTGCTTTCAAGGGTCTCAGTTCCTCCCTGCATCCCCAGCACAGGACACAGTCCGGACAAGACCCAGACTTTCCACCCTGTGGCACCCATTTAGGAGACCAGGAAGCATGGCCCCAGCTCCCACGGTCTCCACTTCCCTGACACCAAACCCTTTGACCTCATCTGAGGGACATTTCCTATCAGCCACCAGCAGTGTCCTGGTGGCAGCTGAAGGAGCTGCAGGAGGAAGGCAGACCACACTGGGCCATACTTAATGTGACACAGGCCAGGCTTCTATGGGGTATTAGCAGTCTTTAAACCAGGGCAGCCGTGGTCTTGTGCTAGGGTCTCAGGCACATGGTCAGCTTTGCTGCTGCATATAGAGCCCTTTCCCAGACTGCCCTCCACCCTCCTTTGCACCTCCAATGGGTACACATCAGCCTCCAGCTACCTATGCATGGAAAGAAGGAAGGATGCGGCCCTTTAATAGTCTCTGTTCCCAGTCCCGATCCTCTGCAGAACAAACCACTGATCCTTAATCTCTACACATTCATTTTGTTCATTTCATTTTTTAGGCATGTGTTTGTGCACACATGACAGGATTTGTTGTCATTACCAATGAACAGCAGACAAAACTTGTGTCCAGCTTCATGTGGAGACTGAGGAATCAAACCCAAGTTGTTATGCTTTGCAAGCAAGGGCCTGTAACAGCTGAGCATCTCCCTAGACCCTTCATTCTGTTCACTTTGACAATCTCATCCGTTTATTTTTCCTAATCTCTGTGTGTTTGTGGTGTTCACACATGAACCCACATATACAAACATATGAAGGCCAGTGGACAACTTCAGGAGTTTGACCTAAGATGCCATCCATCTCTTGTTGAGACAGTTTCTTACTAAAACTGAGGCTCACCAATTAAGCTAGACTGGCTAGTAAGCCATCTCCAAGGCTCCTCCTGTCTCTGCCACCCCAGGACTGGGATTAGAGGGGTACACCATCATATACAGCAATCCCAGCTTCTTAAACTGTGGGTTACCCCACATGCTTGTGGGGTTAGAAAAATACTGGCAACCATCACATGTTTCTGGGGAGATGTCTCAGTGGGTAAAGGCTCTTGGCAGCAAAGTCTGCCAGCCCAGGTTTCATTCCCCAGTACCCAGATAAAGCCTGACATAGAAAGTGACACATGTGTCTGGAGCTTGTTTGTAGCACTAAGAAGCCTTGTTACATAACTAAAAATCATAAGAAATTAATTTGAAATAAATGCTCAATGAGCAAAGATTAATTGAAAATCAAAAGCGAGTGCATAGTGAATCTGAGTTGTTGCTGGCAGTGCCCAACCAGCTTCCATCACATGACTTCACTGCAGCCTTGGTTCTGAACACATGAGTACACTCTCCATTGTGAGTGTGTGGACACACGTCACAGTGTTGATGCACAGTGCTCAGCTCATATTCACGATGATTACATATTATGAGTTGCACTGTTATTAATTCAAACAATGTTTTCTGTCTCTTCCAGAGACATCATAGTTTAATTACTAAAAACATGCTGCTAAACTTTCCTGTCATAATTTCTGAGTATGCATCACATTGGTTTTTGTGGAGTGCATGTATTGAGTCAGAGTATTTGAGTTAAAATTTGATGCTTGAGTTTCTGACTTAAACTTTATAAATAATAATTAATTTTATTTTATGTGTGTGAGTGTGTGTGTGTGTCCCAGGCACATGCATGTGGAGTCCAGAAGAGGTTGTTGAGCATCCTCTAGGTCCATGTTGCTGAGACAAACATCACAGACACAATTTGTGGGAGGAACAGATTTATTTGAGGCTTACAGATCCAGGCAAGTTCCATCAAAGCAGAAGAAGATGGATCCCTTTCACAGAATCAAGCAGGAAGAAACAAGCAAACACCCAGAACCATCAGCAAGAACACTGCCAGAGATCAAATTGTTTTGCACACACCTTCAGGCTGGAATCAGATCAGCCCCAGTGACACACACCCTTTAGCAGAACCTGCCTGCTAGGGGGTCCCGTGAAATGTTTAACCAAAAATGACTGAGACAGTTGGGTGTGGTGATGCACACCTTCAACCCCAGTACTTGGGAGGCAGAAGTAGGAGAATCACCCTGAATTTGAGGCCACCCTGAAAATACAAAGTGACTCCAGGTCAGTCTGGGATAGAGTGAGACCCTAAAAGGAAAAAAAACAAACAAACAAAAAATTGACTGAGACTATGGGGCCAAACTTTCAGACTATCACATTTCAAACTACCACACTCTTCCACCTGACTTCCCTAAGACAGTCTCTCACTGAACCTAGAACTCCTGTTTTCAGCAATCCTTCTCTCTCCTTTCCTCTCAGTGATGAGGTTATAGACTTTCATGGCCACACCAAACTTTTTACACGGGTTCCAGGAATTGAACAAAGGTCCTCATGCATGCATAGCAAGTGCTAATACCCACTATGGTATCTTCCCAACCACAAGAGCAAATTTTGATTTTGAATTAGCATAGCATTTACAGCAGTTTTTAAAAAATTCCTGAATATACTGTGGCCATTTTGTGCTATTTTTATGTGAAGTGGCATTTCCAGCATTAATGATTCAAATTCAAAACTTTATCATTTTTAAAGAACATTGAAAACATCATAAATATAAAAGATTTAAACAAAATTTTATTCTTTGTGAAAAAATAAGCAAGGCTATCCATTTCATTACTATCCAGTTTTGCTTTCACTTTTAATCAAATTAGCAGTATGTGTATAACAAGAATTGTTGGAAGGTAATTTTCTGTGATATATGTCAATAAATGCCTGATTCATATGCCTATTTATATATTTATGTACATAAAATTATTTTTTAAAATTCACAGATGGAGGGAGGTATCACAATCACAGTATAGTGTCTATATGTGTGGAAATTGTCCATAAAACATTTCTAAAAAGCTTCTAAGGGAAAAAGGAGCCACAAGGTAGAACAAAAAATCAAGATGACCTGTTGTAAATAATGGTTTTATTTTTTATTTATTTATTTTTTTGGTCTAATTAATTGTTTTAATGAAGGGGCCCTTTCCTGAACAATTTTATTACTGGTATGATCTCTGGGTGATGTTAATCTTTTTTTTTTTTTTTACTTTTTTTTGAAGGCTTTATTTGTTTTTATTGTCTGTTTTTTCAATATATATTTTTTATTTTATTATTCTGATTTTACATTCATAGTATTGGTTCCATTGTCCTCCTCCCCATCCTCCCACTTTCAAAGGGACCCTCATCAATGGGGAATGTGGGTAATGCATTGTGATTTTACTCAAGAGTTCTGGTGGATAGGCCCCAGTCTCTGTGCATAGTGCCCCAACTTGTGACTCTAACAATCTTTCCGCCCCCTCTTCTGCGAGTTTCGCTGAGCCACATTGGGGTCATTTTAGTTCTGCTTCCTTGATGAGGTTTTGGGAGCCTCTGTGTCTCTGGATATCTGGCTTAGTTGGAGTTGGATGTTCTCTGTTTATCTCCTTCAGCCTTTTTCTGGTGTTGTGATCGCCTTGAACGCTGTACTCTTGCCCTTCCCCTGCGTTGTTCTATGGTTTCAGCTGGTGAGGTGTGGTTAGCTGATCCTCCCTTCAGGTTCGTTGTCCACCTGGAAAAAGATAAGCAAATTCTCCAATGGAGAAAGAAGTTAGTACTAGATAGAAGGGATAACCATATATGTTTTGGAGGGAATTTTATATGCATTGGCTCTGTTCTAGCCCACATTTGGTGGCATCTAGATCTTGGAGACTGAGCTCATTTTTTGTACATGGCTTTGACTTATTTCCCAGATCCAGCAATGAGTTCCATTCCACTGAGTGGATTTATTAGCCAAATCAAGAGCAGTTGGTTACCCACCATGGCTGTTTGCCACTACTGCACTTGTATGAGCATTACGTCAGATTGTTCCCTGCTGGGTATCTTAGACTGCAAGTTGTTTGGACCAATGTCAGACATTTTCCCCCAGTTGCTCATGTAGCACCCTCTGGTACTAGACTAGCTAACTGTCTGGGGACTGACCTTCTTCCAGATTCTGGCCAGGTCTCTCTGTGTTTAGTCTCACACACGTATGCTATCTTCGACAGCAGGGTCTTACCATTAACCTTTGGTGGGTCACCAAGTACTCTGACAAAAGTCTGTCTTTTTTGGGAAACCTTGTAGGTGTTTCAGATCAACAGCTCATTGTGGAAGTTAACCCCATGCTGGCACTGGGAGTTATAAGTCTGCACCTAGGAAGGTGAGGGAGGAAAAGGATAGATAATGTAAAAGAGAAAGTGAGTATAGAGAGGAGAGAGAGAGAGAAGAGAAAGATAAGCAGGACAAGATTAAAGTTGGCCTTCATCATGTTCTCTCCAGGTTCCTGTGGTTCAAGTATTCCCTCTGTAGGCCTGCTGAAGGATCACTGTTTTAGCCTGTTGTTCAGAGTAAAGGGTTTTGTAGTATTTTTTCCTTTTAGGTCCCAATTTGTATCCCCCCTTGTCCTACCTCCCACCCTCTCATTCCCTCCCACCTTTACCCTCCCTCCATCCCACACTCCTTCTTGTCTCCTCCTCAGAGTGTTTATTAGTTTTGGCCGCATGTCACGTGGAATCTGGTTAGGGGCGACAGATAAATGAAACCATGCGATGATTATCTTTTTGTGCTTGGGTGAGCTCACTGAGGATGATCTGTTCCATGTTTGACCATTTTGGTTTTATTTTTAATTGACACAGAGTAAATGTATATATTTGTAGGACACACGGTACCCTTTTGATACATGCATACAAGTGTAATGATTACATCAAGGTAGTTGGAATGTCTATCATCATTTCTTGTGAAGGGGAGACAGACACCACTTTTGAACAATATGAATGAGACCTGGTGACAGTACAGAGGAATGGCCACACTTTGCTGACCACATTGAGGAGTGAGAAAACTTTTTCAGAAAGCACTGGGACTCCACAGCTCAAAGCACATCAAAAGCACATCCCCCTTGCTCCAGGCTCTCCTATTTGACTCTCCTCTTTCATGCCAAACCTCTACATCCTCACACTTTGGTACCAACTCCACAAGCCTGGCTCCCTGCCTCAGTACCTTGGTTTTACTCTGATTGCCAAAATTCTCTGACAAGCTTTTAGCTGGACTCACCTCCTGACTCCTTCCTGGTCAAGACATGCACTGACAAGACACTCCCAAGCCCAGCACCGATGCCTGAACATGCCAAAGCAAACAATCATGTTTGAGAACTCAGTTTCAGTAAGACAGTAAACAGACTAAAAAGCAAAAGTCTCAAACTGTTTCTAGGAGAAAAGAGAATAGGAAACTTACAGATGTATAACAGGTGTACAGAAACCATTCCAGAAGGAAGCTGTGATGGTTAAGTTTGTGTCAACTTGATTTGTTTAAGAATCCACAGACATTCCTCATAAGTGTGTCTCTGAGGCTGCCTCTAGGAAGGATTAACTAAAGGAAGAATTCTTCCCCCAGGAGTGAGCCCTTCCCCCAGAGTGGGCGGACCCTCTTGGAGGAGGGTGCTGGTTGATTAAAAGAAGCTCTGGGAAGAAAGGCTCTCTCTCTCCCACCTGGCTGCTGGTGCTGCTCACGGCTTGCCGCTTGGTGCTTGCTGCTTGGTGTTGCTGCTTTCCAGTGTGGACTGAAGACCAGGGTGGACTGAAGAGCAGCATCTCTGCAGGACGCCTCCAGGCCTTCAGTGCTGGATTGGGATTGCTGAGGCCTCCAGCCTCGTGGACTGAGCAGCTACAGGTTTCCTTGACTCTCAGACCTGCAACCTGCTATTACTGGACTGTTGTAAGCTAATCCAATAAATTCCCTTTTAATACAATTCATTCTATCCATTCTGTTCCTCTAGAGAACCCTGACTAATACAGATTGTGGTACCAGGAGTGGTTCTAGAAAAACAGACTTATAAGGATGGATTTCCCTACTAGGCTTGGTGCTCTGTGGAGTTGGTTCTCCAACTTCAGTGCCACTAAAGGCTCTGCTGGTAATAAGGAGAGCACTTTAAGTGGTAATAAGGAGGGCACTAATAATCCATGGTGTGCACTATTTGATGAACTCTGTGAGATAGATGTATTTGGTGATTCTGGGTCATATCTTGTGAACAGCAAGGAATTTAATGACTCTGTATCTAGAACTTTTGAATATTTGTGGAAAAGTAAGACAAATGATGATGCTGGATGGTTTCTTCTGGCATCTCTAGATAAACTGTTGGGAGATAAGAAGAAGCTCCAAAAGGAAATTTACAAGCTTAAGACCCACATATATGATCTGAAGGTTTCTAAGGGTACCCTGGAGGAAAATCTCCTGTCTAGTCAGAACAGGTCTCGAATTGCAGAAAACCAAACTCAAGCTCTCATTGTAAGATTGGCTAACTTGCAGC
>PVKW010007191.1:0-21244 GCA_004027895.1 Orientallactaga bullata | reverse complement strand
GCCTACTGTGAATGAGCTTGAGCTGCCTGATATCCCTTGGCTTAATGTTGATGAAAGGATTGAAAGGCTCAGAGAACTTGGAATGCTGGAGTGGATTTACCATGTAAACTCATCTTTAAGCCCACAATGGAAGCATCCAGAAGATGTACCCTTCACTAAGATATAAGAAACAGATTTGTGAGGGGAGCCCCAGCATACGTAAAGTCCTCAATCATTGGTCTTTTATGTAAAGAAGACATCACAGTGGGAGCCGCAGTTGCTGCGTTCGGTGACTTAGATGCAAATAACAAGGGCCAAGTATCAGCACCGAATTGCCAAAGGCAAGGTGAGCATGTTTACCGTAATGGACAGTGCAGGCAAAACAATGCTCGTAACAGTATGACTCGTGTAGACCTTTGGTACTGGCTGCTTAATCATGGTGTTCCCAGAAGTGAAATAGATAAAAAACTTACTAAGTTCCTACTTGATCTGTATAAGCAGAAAAGTTCCAGAGCAAAGGACTGAAAGGCCACTTTGAATTATAGCAACAGAGAATCAAGGCCTCTTAACCAGTTTCCAGACTTAAGCCAGTTTACAGATCCTGAGCCCCTTGATTGAAGGGGTGGCTGGGTCCCTTTGAGGAAGGACCCTTCTATAATCCCCTTCCTCAGAGGTACCTATGGCCTTTTGCTAGGGTAACTGTACACTGGGGAAAAGGAAATAAACAGCTGCAGTGCCAACTAGGTGGCAATAGCTTGGAGGGCTGGGGGCGTGTCCTCCAGCAGGCTGTATATGCTCTGAATCATCATCCTATATATGGTGCTGTTTCTCCTATAGCCCGGATTCACCGGTCCAGGAATCAAGGAGTGGAAATGGGAATGGTATCACTTACCATCACCCCAAGTGACCCATAGCCAAATTTTTGCTTCCTGTACCCACAACCTTACACTCTGCTGGCCTAGAGGTCTTGGTTCCAGAGGGGGGAGTGCTTTCACCAGGAGGCACAAAGAACATTCCATTGAACTGGAAGGTAAGATTTCCCCCTGGCCACTTTGGGCTCCTGATGCCCTTGAGTGCACAGGCTGAGAAAGGAGTTACAGTGTTAGCAGGGGTGATTGATCCAGACTACCAGGGGGAAATTGGACTGCTGCTCCACAATGGAGGTAAGGAAGAGTATGTCTGGAGTGCCGGAGATTCTCCAGGGCGTCTCTTGGTGTTACCATGCCCTGTTATCAAAGTCAATAGACAACTGCAACAGCCAAATCAAGGCAGTGTGATAAATGGACCAGATCCTTTAGGAATGAAGGTATGGTTCACCCCTCCAGGTAAAGAACCAAGACCTGCTGAGGTGCTTGCTGAAGGTGGAGGAAATACTGAATGGGTACTAGAAGAAGGCAGTAACAAATACCAGCTAAGGCCACGGGAACAGTTACAAAAACGTGGACTGTAATTGCCAAGAGTGTTTCTGTCTTACCTTGTTAAGAGTATTTGTACATATCTACACCAATATTAAGATGTTTTGTTCTTCCTCTATTTCACTATTAGATAATTAATATTGCTAGTTAACCACTGTTGAATTTATATTTGACTTATTATATGAGACTAAGCCTTCCTCAAGGGACTTGCTTTGTGTGTGTGTGTGGGGGGGGTGATTGTGCATTTCCGGTTGTACAAGGGATAGTTATATCATGTTAGGTGGAATTATGACCTTGTTACTGTCTTCATTTGGAAACTAATTAGAATGTAAGGATATATGGTTTGGTGTCAAGTTGACAAGGGGTGGACTTGTGATGGTTAAGTTTGTGTCAACTTGATTTGCTTAGGAATCCACAGACATCCCTCATAAGTGTGTCTCTGAGGCTGCCTCTAGGAAGGATTAACTAAAGGAACAATCCTTCCCCCAGGGGTGAGCCCTTCCCCCAGAGTGGGCTGACCCTCTTGGAGGAGGGGACTGGTTGATTAAAGAAGCTCTGGGAAGAAAGGTTCTCTCTCTCCCACCTGGCTGCTGGTGCTGCTCGCTGCTTGCCACTTGGTTCTTGGCGCTTGGTGCTTGCTGCTTGCTGCTTGGTGTTTGCTGCTTTCCAGTGTGGACTGAAGACCAGGGTGGACTGAAGAGCAGCGTCTCTCCAGGATGTCTCCAGGCCTTCGGTGCCAGATTGGGACTACTGAGGCCTCCAGCCTCGTGGACTGAGCAACTACTGGGTTCCTTGACTCTCGGACCTGCAACCAGCAATTTCTGGATTGTTGTAAGCTAATCCAATAAATTCCCTTTTGATACAATTCATTCTATCCGTTCTGTTCCTCTAGAGAACCCTGACTAATACAGAAGCCCTGTTGTTTCTTTCTCTCCCTCTCTCCGTGTGTGTGCGTGTGTGTGTGTGTGTGTGTGTGTGTTTGCGCACACATGCAGATGAATACACTTCATGCACTTAGGTGTAGAGGTAAGAGGTGGACATAAGATGACACCTCTAACTCTTCTACCTTAAGACAGGGTCTCTGAACTTGAAAATTACAGTTTTTCAGTTATACAGGTTATCCACATAGTCAGAACAATCCTCCTGTCTCCACTCTCCTCAGTGCTGCATGGCCTTGCCTGGAATTTTACATGGGTGCTGGGTATTGAACTCCGGTCCATGTCCTTGCACAACAAGCATTCTCACCCACTAGCCATCTCTCCTTCTATCTTGATTTTTTTTCTCATCTTCCTGACTGCATCTCATCTCAGTGAACATGCAGTGGCCTGCAGATGGCAGAAATGTGACTTTCTCTGTTCAATGTGTCTAAGGGTGAGACACCATCTCAGAGCATCTGGCCTTATCCACTCAAGGGCACTGCTTGGGTTGCAGCACTTCTAAATTCCCAAGAATGTGAACTTAGCCAAGACATGAGCTTTCATGTCAAGGCACTTGTGTGCTTCATTCCCAACTATGCAACCTTGAGAGAATCTTGTGTTTCCTGTCTATAACAGACATAAGATACCTGCTTCATTTCTCTCTAGATCTAGAGGCTCAAATGATTACATTGCTGTAGCAGACAACTTCAGATTCACTGAAATGAACTTCCAAACCAGGCACAGTTATGGAGGAAGGGATATTTATTGAAGCTTGCAGGTTCAGGGGAAGTTCTATAAAGGCAGAAGAAACTGGTCTGCTTTCACAGGACCAAACACAGACAGAAAAACTGAAAGCCAAAAGCCAAAAACAACACAGCACAGCATACCTCAGGAACTCCAGCTAGGCACACTTTGCATATTTTTAGATTGAAATCCTAAACCCAGCACAACACCTTAAGATCCACCCAGTGACATTACCTCCAGCCAGGTGGATTCAGATGGAAACTATAAACTAGTAAAACACTGAATGTATTGAGGGCCATCTATTCAAACTACCACAATTGCCATGGGCAACTTTCACACTGAAAAACCCAGAAAAGTCTCCAGGCTCCCATGCAGACTTGCTCTGGACTCCATCCTTTTGTGTAGCCCTGGCTACATGGACAAGAAGCAGGCTCCTCCACAGACCTCAGGTCAGCGTGCAACTGGCCACCAGCTCGAGAAAGCAGAGCCACACCTGCCACTGCTAGTCCAGTGTACCTTGTCACCCCTGAAACTCACACACAAAAGAGATGGCTTAATGTGCAGATCAAGGGTTCCCTGGCTCCATAGGATCAAATCATGAATATCAGATCTAACAACAAAAAAGGCACCAAGGGAGACAGAGACACAATGTCTATGTGAAACATCAGAGGGAACACAGGAGCATGCATAGCATGAGGTCATGGAGGGAAAGAGTGGAAATCACTGTGATCCATGTTTTCTGGACACTGCAGAAGGAGAGGGCATTTTCTGGACTGTAGAAGAATACAGAGGGCCATGATGTGAGGTGCACGAAGGAGGGAGCTGGAGAGAGAGAGAAAGAGAGAGAGAGAGAGAGAGAGAGAAGCCCAGGTTTTCAACAACCATCACTCACATTCCTTTTGGAAATAGGACAAATTTTCAGCCCTCCAAATCAGCCATTTAGCCACCATCCCTTCCTGGCATGAGGCCTACATGGTCAATCTAGTGGCACTAATTTCTACCTAACCCCTCTTAATAGTGTGGGAGAGCAGTCTGTTTCAGCAAAGACAGGACTGTGGGTTCAGCATCTTCAATGAGGCTCTTGCCATCTAACGTTCTGTCCTGCTGCAAACTGTGCCTTAACTCCTGAACCTCATCCAGCATGGGTCTGATCTTGAGGGCCTACAGGGGGAGGCTGTGTAGAGGCTGTTGGGCTGATTGTCATTGTCGTGGTCTCAGAGGTCATTTTGGGGGACTTTCACATGGGGCAATGAGATAGTTCTCTTGCACTTTCCCATTATTATTCTTGTCTGGACCAGCAAGGATGCTGTGTGAGTGTGCTGACATGTGGGTGTCCCCTCAAAAACTCCATGGTATCTCTTTGAGTCTTTGATCCATGACTTCTGATCATGTGGACATTCATTGGATAGCTAGGGGACTTGGATCCAAGCTACAAAGTGTACAAGCATACACAATAGAGCTGGTGTGTGATGTGTTGTGAAAGTAGATGGCAAGTAGGGCATCAAGAGATAGCATTAAAGGAGGAAAATAATGATAAGAAAATGGAATGCTTCCTCTCCAATACACCGACCTACACCAAAAATTTAGGATATCCCTGATTCTTGTCTTATGAATTTAAAGAACTAAAATCCACAAAGCAGCAGGTAAGGTTGAGATAGATGAAGAGGGGCTACTGAGTGTGGAAGATGGAAAATCTTCTTGTGTATCTGGGGGACACTGAAAATGCCTTGGTGGAGTACAGGAAGACAGTCCTGGAAGACAGTGTTGAGGGGAAGTTAGGTTAAGAGAATGAAAGATGAGGATGTTCTGAAGCTCTTGACGTGAGGGAGACTAGAGGAGTTAAATCCCACCCTGTCACCAACATGGGGGTCATTTAAAGGTTCTGAGTGGAGATTGAGTTAATCAGGCATGATGCCATATTTGGGACCTGTGCTTAACCAACCACAATGCCAGGATCAGATTCAAAGCCTTTCAGGAGTGCTCCTTGCCAGGGAGGGGCTCGGGTTGTTTATGGAAAAACAGGTCCATGGAACTTCCTTAGCAATAATAGATGACAAATGGGATCCTTCTCTTACTTCTAACAAAGTGGAGACTACTAGGGCAGGCCAAAGCACATTCTGGTTGTTTATTTTTGGGTTCCCAATTACCCTAAACTGCCTCAGTTTCCCCTTTGAAGAAGTAACCCTAATTTCTCTGAGGGAATTGGAGCTATGACCAATCTCGCTTTTTTGTGCTGAGAGAGGTTTTTGGGTGTGACCGTTGGGAAACTTCTCTAGTAGGTCTAAGGGGCACTGGAAATACTTTGGTGGAGTACAGGAAGACAGTCCTGATAGACATTGTTAAAGAGAAAGAATGAAATTGAGGAGTGACAGTGGAGTCAGCATACAACAGATGGGAGGTCCAGGTAGATTGTCTCAGGACCTTCTGAGTGTGAGCTGACTGTAAGCAAAAGGAGATAAGTATAAAACATCCATTTAATATAAAATATTTAAGGATTAACAGAATTTCTATTAGGATTCTAAGATGTATAATCTTTTTACCCTGAAAATTTTGAGGTCTGTTTTTAGAACTGTTTTCCAAATTGCATGGTCTATACCTGTTCTTGTAAAGCAAATGAGACATTGTCAGACTATATGAACAGCATTTGAACTTGACGGTGGCATGGGCATCTCTCAGTTGATGTGAGCCCATCCATATAGTCTCACTCTGAGCTGTGATGTCTAAGACTTCTCCTTTATTCTCTAGCTATAAATTTTGTTGAGTATTTAAGTCCAAATAGGTGTGCAAAAATTTTAACTTCATGTGGACTCTTAAAAGGTCAGTTTAGGCCCTTTAGGGGACTCGTTCTGGGACCTGGGAGGAGTTCCATGGCTCTCAGTATTTGTGCTATCCACTGGGATGAGTCAGAGTCATGCTGACCATGAAGTTCTCCTTGGAAGCCCTGAGTCTTTTCTCCTCTGTATGACTCTCCTCTTACAGATTGTACATTGATTTTTCAGTGCAGTCTCTGGATCTACTTGTCCTCCCTAATCAAGAATGAAGGTGATTTAACAGAATTGTAGAACATACTAGAAGACCAATCCATTATCTCTTGTGGCCTTTGACCTGGAGGGGCTAAAGACCAAAATATTACCCATTGTCAATGCAGACATCATCATATTCCTCATTGGTTTAGGCTGTTATGTCTGGGTTTTGAGCACCCAGAAGAAAAATGAGAATGTATCTGTACAATTTGTGTTTGCCAATATAGATGTAGTTTAAAGATGGTATTAAAAACCTTACATTAGGAGGACTGGAGAGATGGCTTAGTGGTTAAGGCGCCTGCCTGCTAAGCCTAAGAATGCTGGTTCCAATCTCCAGGTCCCACGTTTAGCCAGATGCAAAGTGATGCAAGGGTGCAATGCTGCAATTGCCCATTTGCCCACAAGGGGGCGCACACATCTGGATTTCGTTCACAGCAGCTGAGAGACTGCTGGCATGCCCAGCTCTATCTCTCTTCCTCTCTCCTCTCTATCTGTTTCTCTCTGTGTCTGTCTCCAAAAATAAATTAAATAATAATAAAAAAAAATTTTTAAAAACTTACATTATTTTGTAACATTTTGGTAAGGAGTAATTTTTTAATTATTTTATAAAGAGAGCAAGAGATAGAGAAAGACAGGGGCAGATGGAAAGAGAAAAGGGTTACACCAGGGCCTTGAGACACTGCACTCAAACTCTGGATACATGGGCTACTTTGTGAATATGGCTTTACCTGGGTACCTGGGAAATGCATCTGGGTCCTCTGATTTTGCACAAGCACCTTAACTACACTGCCACCTCTCAAGCACTAATCCTTCCTTCCTTCCTTCCTTCTTTCCTTCCTTCCTTCCTTCCTTTATTGGTTTATCATGGTAGGGTTTCACTCTAGCCCAGGCAGGCTTGGAAGTCACTATGTAGTCTTGGGGTGGGCTCAAACTCACCATGATCCTCCTTCCTCTCTCAAGTGCTGGATTAAAATGCGTGTGCCACCATGCCCAGTTCTAATACTTACTTTTAAAAGTTTTTTTAATAACAGTGAGAGAGAGAGAGAGAGAGAGTTTGTGTGTGTGAGAGTATTGGCACACTAGGCCCTCTAGTCACTATAATCACTAAAAGATGCATGTGCTGCCTTCAGCACATGTGTGACCTTGTGTGCATGCATAACCTTCTGCATTTGGTTTACATCCTTAGGTTTCACAGGCAAGTGTTGGTCATTGCTAAACACAGGCTGGGACTGTGAGGAAGCTGGCCTGGGCTGTTGGCCATGGCTGGAGACCTTGGGCTGTGGGGGTTGCAGCCAGCATTATTATCAGGAATACACTCTGGCGAATGAGATGCCCTCCTTTTTTTCAAGCTCGTAGTGTGTCCCATCTTCGTCCAGAGGAGGTGTAAGTGACAAGGCTTCCCTCCATCCCCAAGCACCTGAGCATTCCATAGTCTAAGGTTTTCCTACCCACAGTTCCTGAGCTTGCGGCCAGCTGCCCAAGAGACCCTTATATGGTAGTAAACAGTCTCTGTGCAGCTGTAGCCATCAAACATGTGGCTGAAGTCACATAACATTTCCCACCACTTCTGTTATCACTCTTGAAACTTCTCCCTCGAGACTTCTGCCTTCCAACAAGAGCCAGTTAGATAGCAACCCATAAACCTATGAACCCAATCACCTTATGATCTGTATGTGCCTTCTCCATCTTTCTCAAGTGTTTATATACCCACTCCCATTTTGAATGAAGGAGCACTATCCATCAGACCGTCTCCCAGGTGGTTCACTGGCCGCCACACTCACCTGCTCCAAGACCCTGCTCCCCTCAGCTCCTCCTGCGCCTGGGATGTCAGTGGCCAACAAACCCTGGAAATAGTGAGGACCCACAGCTGGCACCTAAACGTGGGGCTCCCTGGATGTGTGGTTGATAGGTGTTTGCCCCCTTGAGGGGCCTCCTGCCCTTGGGGTTAATGACCACCTGTGGTCACATCCCCACTGAGGGCTGGCAAATTTAGGTTTCTCCGTCCTCCATCAGAAGAAAGCAGGCTCCTCTCTCCATCAGAGAGAGACAGAATTCTAATTTCTCCATCAGAGAGAGATGGGCCTCTCTTTCCTCCATCAGAGGGAAGCTATCTTCTCCTTTTCATTCTTTACTTTCAGTTGGTGCCATCACGTGGGATTGATCAAGGTGACAGGGCAACTGATGTCCTTTCAGTGGGTCTACACTCCGGTATTGACTGAAGGCCCCTAGGCCGCTTTAAAAACTCCACCAGCCCGATCAGGCATTGGCAGAAACTTCCTACTTATTTCTCTTCACCATCAACAAACAGGTAATGCACTGACCAGTAAAAGCCTCTAGGGAAGTTGCAGATCTCCTAAACTTGTGGACAGGCTTACATCTGGACCTTTGGGGAATCCCCCAACGTGCTACAGTGCCCCAGGAATGTTGCCCTCTAGTCTTGGTATTTCTGGTCATTCTCTATCATGGGAAATGCTACCTGCCACCAAAAGGAACCTCAAATCAGGGGGTTGAGGGTACTTCTTAAATCTAGGGACATAAAAATCTCTCAGGAAGAGGCCATTTAATTTTGGGAAGAAGTCCTTCAAATATCCCCTTAGATGGTTTCTGGGTACCTCAATGACCCAGACACATTGACCTGTATAGTATATCTAGCCAAAAGATGGGAAATCCAACTGGGAAAGAACGCTTGCTCTCGTTTTTCCCCCATTATTGCAGCCATTAGACAATGTGTCCGCCCCTCCCCACCCATTCTCTCTCTTTCCTTTTCTTTGCTAATAATAATAAATAAAATGTCTTTAGAAATGGACTCACAAGATAATTAATATTATTTATTTGGTAAAAGTCGCTGCAGCTCATGTACAATAAATCAGGTGATATTTAATTGTGTCCATTAGGAAACCATAGGAGGCAACTTCCCCGATCCAAACCAAAGCCTGCAGCCTAGCAATGTCATTTATTTCACACCAGTCTCCTTCACCTCTGAGAATGAGAAGGTATTTAAATGTCAACAAACAAGGTCAAACTACTCAGGAGGCAGACACATAGAGACCTTAAGTCCTTCCTGAATTCTGGAAGGCCTGCGTGCACACAAGATTGGCTCAAGTTTTGAACACAGAAGTCTACAAAACCAGAGGCCTCTTGCCTTGCTTGTTCTTCTTCTTCTTAGTGTGTGGCCTTCTTCCATGACCAGAGAACGGCCCAGGGACCATGGATTCCTGATCACACTCCAGTCTCACACAGCTTTTCACTAGAGAATTTTCCTTTTCTGGATGATTTTCCCCCAAATTGCCTCTGTATTTTGACTTGTGAATAATTACTACATTGGGTGGCAGAGTGACTTCCACTCTCCTGAGGGTAAATCCAGGCTTGGGTCTGTTACTTTTTGGAGGAATTTCCACTGGTCTAAGGGCATTTCTTTGGTTGCTGTATATTCTACAGGATCCTGTGACTTTGGAAGCTCTGTAGAGAAGTTTCTGATGAGCTCTGTCTTTTGATCTCCCACAAGCTCCTCCTCAGTCTTAGGAGCTACTGGGTCCATGCCCACATACATATCAACACTGTTGTCTTGGGTATCATTTTGCAGGACATAAAAAAGCACGTAGGCACGCTGACATAATACAGTGGAAATGTCACACCTGGTGACTTTAGCCTCCTCCATTTTATACCATTGTCCATTCCCAGCTTTTACATAACAGAAGTAATGTCCATTGTGACAGCTCAAACATGTATGGACCAGCACAGCATAGAGAACATACACCAGTGGTCCTCTGCTTGGCTGATACATGTAAGGAGCCACGTCAAGAGACTCAGGATAATTCACATGCCGATCTACTTTGTCACCCATGAAAGCTGAGAACCTTTTAATCACAATGATGAGAACCTTAGACATGGTTTTCAAAGTGAGTGTCTTCGTAGCTGGCACCTTCTTCAGACAAGTGCTGCATTGGTAGGCGTTCTCCCCGTGCAGCCTCTCGGGCTCCACCAAGTCTTCCAAGGCTTACCTCACACTCTGAGCTTCCCTGATATCCAGGGAAATGTCCAGGTAGGGGCCACAAGTGTCTGAGGTGCCATGGCAGAGGAGACATCTGACTTGGGATCTACAGTACCCCCCAAATATCTCACAGATGATGGTGGCATCCTCAGCACTGGAATGTGAGTAGTTTTCCCCTTGCAGGCAGGACTTCTGCATTGCATTGAGAGTGAACATCAAGAACTCATGGGCATCTTCCTGCTTGTTCCTATGGAAAGTAGAGATCAGTGCCCCAGAGGGCCTGATAACATCACCTGAGTGGAGGAGTGAGTGGGTCATGTGAGCTTCTAAGGCACACATCATGCAGAATCCCTGGTGACAGCAGGTCTGTGAGTGCTGCTGGGACAGCATAGCAGTGGCCAGAGGTGGTGTGTGTGTCAGACACTGCAGTGTGGAGTTCAGGTAGCAGGTGTTTCCCAGATTCTGGAGCCCAGCAGCAATACCATAAGGCCTTTTCTGAATCAGGTAACATTGCTGTCTCAGAGCAAACTCTGTTGCCATGAAGGTCACATTAAGCAGGTCTGGATCAGGATGAGATGATCAGGATGAATCTGCAGGTTGATGAAAATACACATTAGATTAAGATGAATCTGGAGGGAGTAGAGAAGCTTAGGCATTTAGTTGAGGTGATCTGAGTTTTGAAAAGACATTCAAAGGGAGACTCACCTTCCCCTTGGTTTTGAGCATAATCCATGTTTCCAGAATGAAGGTGACAAATTTTGCTGTCTAGATTCTCAAGGAGCAGAAGGAAGTATCACCTTCCACAAACCTCTTCAAGTCCTGAGCTTTCCCAGCTCCACAGACCTTTGATAAGTCAGTCTTGTGACAACATCCACTCATATAATGCTGGAACAGCCAATCACCTGAAAGATTTCAATGGAATCAGTCATGGGACAGTTGGTCTTTAGGCCCGAGTCACTAAAATCAAAATTACTAGATGGCTTGTGACCAGAGATGACTCTAAAGTCACCATAGTTCTGAGAAGAAGTGCCAGGAGAGTTCAGCACCAATACATCTCTGTCACAATTTCCAAGGCTCAGGGTCCATTGCGGAAGAGGTGGTGGAAAGAATGTAAGAGCCAAAGGAAGGGAAGGACTCCTTACAATCTACTCTTGCAGACACAAAATGGCCTGGATATTCATGACCTCACAGTGTGTGGTAATACCTACACAAGACCCTCAAAACAGGAAGAAAAGATGATGCCATCCAAATGACAGAGACTAATTGAGAGGGGGGAAGGGATATGATGGACAGTGGTTTGTGAAGGGGAAAGTGGGAGAGGGGAGGAAATTATTTGGACTTATGGTATACAATTATGGAAGTTTTCTATTAAGAATAGTAAAAAAATTACTATTGGGGCTGGAGAGATGGCTTAGCAGTTAAGGCGCCTGCCTCCTAAGCCTAAAAACACCAGTTCCAATCACCAGGTCCCACTTTTCACCAGATTCAAAGTGACACAAGGGCACAATGCCACATTTGACCATAAGTGGGCACATGTATCTGGATTTCGTTCGCAGCAGCTGAGAGACTGCTGGCGCGCCCATCTCCATCTGTCTTCTTCTCCCTCTCTCTCTGTCTCTCTCTCTCTCTCTGTCTCTCCCTCCCAAAAATTACTATTTGACCCACTTTCAATCAAATCTGTTTTCTTGTGCTGCTTGATTTTAGATCCCATGATTAAGAACAATTTCCAAAATATCTAAGCAATGATATATATTGATATATTAATTGGGATAAGGAAATTTAAGTCAGAAGCCCCTGCCCCAAAGTTAGGTCCTGTACTGCAAAGACTTTTGTGATGTTTAATGGTACTGTATAGCATTTTTCCTAACACTGTGGCCTTTTTAATTGTTTGATTGTTCAAGGCCATGATTTCCATCACAACTCCTGACCTGTACTGAAAATCATCTTTTTCTCTCCATTGCACAGCTACAGGCATCTGTCAGCTAACTGACCATTTTCCTGTGTGTGTAAAACTTGCTTAACTCATACTCAAGTTCCCTGGCACTAAGCCGGGGCTCTGGTCTCTGAGACCTAACAACAAAGAGAGTAGTCCAAGATAAGGTATATAAGCTGTGAACCCAGGCGTTGGAAGGGATTCCTCTGTACCTGCACTGGCATGAAGATAAACTTTCATCCTGATTCTCCTCTCAGTCTCTGGTGCCATTTCTCTTAGCCTAAGTTTCCCATGACAATATAGCTAAGATGTTTAATCACTAAATGTTTTGGGGAAAGTTCTCCAGCCTTCCTGACTACAAAGACAACCTCTACACAAAGGTCACAATTTCAACTTCTTGGTAAGATGGTGGCATAGGAGTCACACCAAACCAGCCCAGCAAGAGATTTAAGCAAAACCACAGCAAAATGCATACTTCTTCTGAAAATGCAGGAGTATACGTTTTTCTTAGACACAGCAGAGAAGCAGGAGAGATCAAGATCCTCAGAAAGGAGGAAAATGGCCAGAATCCCACTGAGGATCTTGCTGCCTGATCTGCCCTATCAACACAATCCACGTGATTCACGTGCCTGGCACCACCCACCAGGTGTGCTGAGCAGCAGCAGCAGCAGCAGCAGCAGCAGCAGAGACCAAACAAGGGGACATTCCAGCCTCATCTGCCTCCTTACACAGTCAAGAAATCTGAAGGAAAGGCAGCTGAGATCAACTAAGGAGCTACTGAAAGAGATACAGGTGGGACCATGTGAGCAATTCCTGAACCGACCCATTCCCCAACCATCAGAACCGCCAACTTCTGGCATTCAGCATCCGGTGGCAGTGCATCCAGCAACGCTGAACATAACTCCAGGTACATAGGCCTGCATTGGAAGTGCTAATCTCCCTTTCCATGTCAGGGCAGGTTATGTGTTTCATCTTTTTGGTTTGGTTTACCATTTGCAAATAAGCTGTACTTGGGGTTTGAATATTGTTGCCTTTAATGCTTTCAGATTTATAGGGCCTTTCTCTTTTACTTCTATCATTATTGGGGGCAGGGTCTGATCCAGATACAGACTGATCTGGAACCCAATTCAGAAAAGAATTCTCTTCCTCCTGGCTGACAGGATTAAGGGTGGAGAGAAACACACAGCCTTAGCGATTTTCGCTTTATAAGTCTACCTGTTGGTTTTAATCCCCACACTTGTATACCCTGTGCTGGTGTTTATTGAATGTGTATATTGTTCAGTGGAAGTTTAGAAGTTGTCAGTACATTGTTGCACCCAGTCCACTAGAATACCTGCTTAGCAAGCAAACTCAACACCTAGGATTACTTCTGGGGTTGGATTGGGGTACAAAAGCTGTACATGGCACGTTAAATTCATATCCTGAAAGTATATAAAGATGGATTGCCACATCTATGAAAACTGCAGATAAGTAGAAAGCACAAGCATCAAATCAATTCAGGATGTAAAAGTTGCTACATTATAGTACAAGAAACACAAAGAATCAAGACAATGCAATCCCATCAAAAATTATAAATCCATCAGAAATGCTCACCAATGAGAATGTTTTTGATGAAATGCCTGACAAAGATTTCAAAAGAATGATTATAGCTATAATCAAAGAAATGAAAGAAGAACTGAAAGGATTCAAAGATGAAAACAAACTCCTGAAAGAGAACACAGGAAATGAGCTTAATGAAATCAAAAAGGTCATTACAGGACATGAGTAAGGAAATAGAAATACTGAAGAAAAACAAGGCTGAAAACCTAGCTCTGAAGAAAATAGACAGTCAAATAAAAAACTCTGTGGAAAGTCTCGCCAGTAGAATGGATGAAGGAGAGAACAGAATATCTAAACTAGAAGACCAGGTGACAGGCCTAATACAGTCCAACAAAGAGAAAAAGAAGCTAATAGAGAGGAATGAATGGGAAGTCCAAGATATCCGGGACACTATAAAAAGATCAAACTAAGAAATCAGGGTATACTAGATGGAGAAGAATTTCAATCCAGAGGCTTAGTAGGCATTTTCAACAAAAGCATAGAAGAAAAATTTTCCCCAAATTGGGAAAGAAATGCCAATGCAAATACAAGAAACTTTTAGAACACCAAATGGACAAACCTAGAAAGAACCTCTCCTCACCATGTTATAATTAAACTACTAAACACACAAACTGAAGTAAATATATTGAAAGCACTTAGAGAAAAAAAAAAAAAAAAACA
This sequence comes from Orientallactaga bullata, assembly GCA_004027895.1. Lineage (NCBI taxonomy): Eukaryota > Metazoa > Chordata > Mammalia > Rodentia > Dipodidae > Orientallactaga > Orientallactaga bullata. The sequence continues at coordinate 6,983 of PVKW010007191.1, read as the reverse complement.
AGTCACCTACAAAGGCAAGTCCCTAAGGATCACAGCAGATGACTAAACACAAACTTTAAAAGTGAGAAGGGCTTGGAATGATGTACTCCAAGTTCTGAAAGATAAAAACTGTCAACGAAGATTACTTTATCCTGCAAAGCTATCTATCCAAATTGATGGAGAAATAAGGACATTCCACAACAAAACAGGCTAAAGGAATTTATGGCAAGTAAGCCAGCTCTACAAAAAATATTTCAAGGAATCCTTCACGTTGAAGAGAAAGCAACACACATACGATGACTGAACGCATCCAATAGTGGCATGCCTGCTGTAGAGGAAACCATCTGCTCTCTAATTGGACTGAAGGGCCTGATCTATGGGAGGGAATACATGCCTGGTACTGAAAAAGATATTCAAAAGCCTATGGCAGGGCTGGAGAGATAGCTTAGGGGTTAAGGTGCCTGCCTGCTAAGCCTAAGAACCCGGTTCCAATCTCCAGGTCCCATGTTTACCCAGATGCAAAGTGTCACAAGGGCGCAATGCTGCACTTGACCACAAGGGGGTGCACACATCTGGATTTCATTCACAGCAGCTGAGAGACTGCTGGCGCACCCATCTCTGTCTTCCTCTCCATCTCTCTCTGCCTGTCTCTCTGTGTGTCTCTCTCCAAAAATAAATAAAATAACAATTTTTTTTAAAAAAGCCTATGGCAGGGGAGGTCATGAGCCTTAGGGTTACCTGCCTCTTATCTGGCTAAATGTAAATATCATTACCACCAAACTTCCCAGAAAGCACTACACTTAATGTTTACATTAATATGCTAATGCTGCTCATATTTCAGGTTAGAGAAGCTTCTGTTTTTGAGAAGGCAATGACCACTGGGATGATCCAAAAGGCAACATGTTGCAGAGAAGAGGGGATGGAGGAGTGTCCACCACTGAAACTTCTGTATTACACTCTCCAAGGCTCAAAGTCCATTGGGGAAGAGGTGGTAAAAAGAATGTAAGAGCTAAAAGAAAAGTACAACTCCTGACAATGCAACTGTCCAGAGAGAAATTGGCCTCTAAAACTATAACCTCGTAGTGCCTAGCAATGCCTGCATACAACCCTCATAATAGGAGAAAAACATGATGATATCAAATTAAAAGAGAGCCTAATGGAGAGAGGAAGGAGATGTAATGGAGAACAGAGTTCTGAAGGGGCATGGATGGAGGGGAAGGAAATATCATGGTTTAGGTTTACTGTCTGTAAGTATATAAGTTGTCAATAAAAAAATCAAAAAAAGGCACAGTTTCGCCAGGCAGGGTGGTACAGGCCTTTATTCCCAGCACTTGGTAGACAGGAAACATCATTACTGTGAGTTCCAGGCCAGCCTGAGACTACAGTGAATGCCAGGTCACCCTGGGCTAGAGTGAGACACTACCTCGAAAAAAAAAAAAAAAGAAAGAAAGAAAAGAAAAGAAAAGGTCTTGAACTTACCTGAAATTTCAACCCGTCCTGTTAGCAAGTTATTTCCTCCTGTCAGCAAGTTCTCAGGCGAGGATGGCGGGAACAGCACCCAGTTGACACAGCTTTCAGGATGCTAAAAGAAAGGGAAGTGAGGCAGGCTGGCTTTCAGAAAGGCCTTTATACTGCCTCCACCACGGTCACATGATTGCCTCAACCAATCACATGTGATTCAATTATCTCTGTGAAGACTGGTTCTCAAACTCTTGCTGATCCTCCTACCTCTCCCTCCCACGTGCTGGGATTAAAGACATATGACACCACACCCTGCTTGGAACACCCTCATTCTTACCTTACAAAATCACAGTTAAAAGATTGGGCTGTGTGTCAAATTGAGGTGAACACTCTAATGGGAAAAGGAGGGACTGATTCAAAGGGGAAACGTGTGTAGCATTGTGGCACATACTTTTGATTGCAGCACTTTGGAGGTTAAGGAAGGAGGAGCACTGTGAGTATGAGGCCAGACAGATGTTGTCTCCCAGACAGAGCCCTGTTGCTACCATTTCCTAGCTTCCTGGGAAGTACAAAGGTCAGGCCCTGGCTGTCAGTGGCATCCTGGAGCTAGTCCCTCAGGCACCGTGGCAACAAATCTGCCCTTAAGAGAATGATGGGTCAAGAGCCAGAGCTTCAGTCCCATCAGGATGGTGAGGATGCTTATCAAATTCCTGGCAGAGGCTAGATGGGCCACTCTCCATCCCAACATCAGTGTCCTGATGAGAATACCCAACCCAGCCTGCAACATGTCACAAATTCAATAATCTTACATCTAGTAGATGTTTGAGCTCCTCTGAGACACTTACTGATTAATTTGGATCTGCCCTACTATCCACTGGTGACGCACACAGCCTGAGACTACAGTGAACTTCAGGTCACCCTGGACTAGAGTGAGACACTACCTCAAAAAGAAAAGAAAAGAAAAGGGTTTTGTCTTGAATTTACCTGAAATTTCAATCCATCCTGTAATCAAGTTATTTACTCCTGTCAGCAAGTTCTCAGGTGTGAGGCAGGCTGGCTCCCAGAAGGGCCTTTATACTGCCTCAACCACGGTCACATGATTGCCTCAGCCAATCACATGTGATTCAATTATCTCTATGAAGACTGGTTCTCATTTCCGGCAACTTCCTCCTCCTCAGCCTGTAATGTCTGTGCTACTTTGGCTTAATGGCACTCTAGCAACTGAACTATATCCCACGAGCTTCTGAATGTATGTTTCTGAGCAAGCTCGGAACTGAAGTAATGTCAGGAAGCATTGTCTCAAAGAGTCTTATACAATCGTATGGGCTTCACTCAGAATAGTTGAAAACTGAATCAAGTGCAGCCATGTGATTGAGAGGGGAATTCTTCATCTTTTTTTTTCCAGGTAGGGTGTCACTCTAGCTAAGCCTGGCCTGGAATTCACTATGTAGTCTCAGGGTGGCCTCAAACTCTTCGAGATCCTCCTACTTCTCCCTCCCACATTCTGGGATTAAAGACTTGTGCCACCACACCCTGCTTGGAACACCCTCATTCTTACCTTACAAAAACACCATTAAAAGATTGGCCTGTGTGTCAAAATGAGGCAAACACTCCAATGGGAAAAGGAGGGACTGATTCAAAAGGGAAAGTTGCCTAGTATTGTGGCACATACTTTTGATTGCAACACTTTGGAGGTTAAGTTAGGAGGAGCACTGTAGGTATGAGGCCACACAGATGTTGAGTCCCAGACAGAGCCCTGTTGCTACTATTTCCTCACTTCCTGTGAAGTACCAAGGTCAGTGCCTGGCTGTCATTTAAATCCTGGCAACAGTCCCTCAGGCACTGTGGCAACAAATCTGCCTTTAAGAGAATGATGGGTCAAGATCCAGAGCTTCAGATCCATCAGGATGGTCAGGGGCCAGTGGACCACCCTCCACCCAATATCAGTGTCCTTATGAGTACACACACACCTCAGACAATGATTCTTAGGAGAACAGTGCTGAGGACTGCCCAGTGGCAGATCTCACCTCCTTAGAGAAAGGAAAAACATGGGCCCCTTAGAGAAAGCAAAAGAAGAAATTGAAAGGTCACCCCAGACAGCACAGCCACTGTCCTCTATCTGCCCCTACCACCATATTCACACCCAGATTCTGGCTGCCTCCCCTGAACACTTCCTACTGGAACAGAAAATCCCTAACATGATGAATTCCCCTAATCAGAGCTTTCCCGAGAGAACCCCCACCCAACAGCTCTATGAAACTAGAGATAAGACAGGGCTGCTTACAATAAAGAAGTCACAGCCTTTCTTGTTAATATTAAACCAACTTGAGCTCAGCCATTAGATTGGTATCCATATCAGGCCAATAACCGTACAGAACTCAGGATAGCAGTCAGGGAGGATGGGATCCACACACCTTGGACTAAATCCGTGTTCCAGAGCCTACAGGGCTTTCTTAACACCCCCAAAGACTGGCGAGATATCTGTTGCTCATCATTGCGTAGCCTCTTATTTCTCCAATGGTAGGCTCTCTACAGAGACAAATGCCTCCAACAAATAAAAAGAAGACAAAATCAACAAAATGTCCCCTGGGCCTTTGATGAAATGTTGGACAAGGCAATTTCTCCAAAGGGGTTGAACAAGCCCAACAACCCCCAGGGTTCTATGACCAGGTCGCCTTTACACCCTCTGGGCTTCGGATAGACTGACCCCGCCCCCCAATTCCCAATTCCTCTTCCCCCCTGCTTCTTCTTCACCAAAAACCAGAAGATGCTCTCTCTGATTTCACTTTTAAAACAAGGACCAATTTAGAAAGAAAAGGACCCAATTAGTCAAGACTTGTTTACATTGTTTGAGCCCTAATTTACACATACAGGAAATTTTGTATAAGGGTAGCAGCATGATTCCTGACACCAATTGTAACCAAACTAAAAGCTGAGAAAGAAACTAGAACTTAATTTTTGTAATGTGCTCTGTAAAGCACCAAAAAATCCTTTAGCTCCTTTAGCAGGATCACCAAAAGACAGGTGACTATGAGAAATAAGAGATATTTCCTTTGGTAAACTTTGTAAATCTGTGCTGACATTGTTATGATTCCAAATGCCCCAAGTATGGTTTTCAAATTTCCACCATTTGGTAGCGCTCCCATTATAGGGTAGAGGAGTAACACATATGAATTGATAATTTGCATGACAGACCAATTGCATTTGAGCCACCAGATTGGCAACCCAACTTCCTAGATACATAAGAGCATCCTCTAGAACATCTAAATGGACTAACACTTTTTTATCCACAAAAGGGCTTGAGATACATTATAGTCAGTCCATTAACATGATCAGCTGTCTTCATTGATTGTCCTAGGGATATTGCTGCCATGGTGGAAGGGGTGAAAATGGTGATTGTTGTAATGATCCCCACAATTAGCCATTCTATGAATCTTCTTTTTCGTGTCATCAATCTGTTGAGCAGCTGGAACACTTGAGCTCCGAAGCTGGAGTACCAGGGCTCAGTCATTTTGACTGACATGATTAAGTAAGGAGGCTGCATGACAATAAAGGCTCCATTGTAGGAGTAGTCTGCAGCTCTGGCTCCCTTAGAATTGATACAATTGGTGATAATACATAGGGTACAACTAGGATAGTAAATCCCATTTTGGTGATTGACCCACCCAGGTCCAACTACGAAAAGTTAAGGGAGGAGCAGACATGTCCAAAACTTAAAATGATTCTTTTAGGGTAACCACTACAACATTCCATAGTTCTTGTTGAGGCTGCCCTTGGGGGCTAAAGATGGGTGGTACCTCTGATTGTTTGCCTTCTTGAGGACCCAATTGTAATCATAAGCTATATTTATTTTGGTAACTACCATCTGTAATTAATGGGTGGTTTATAAACATCACATAACATCCCTCATGATACCTATCACTTGAAAAGCAGATAGGCGGCTCTGCAGTGACAGAGGTCCAGTTAATTAATTTAGCTACTTCTTGCAAGAATTCTAGGTCATAATTGGCAGTGGAAAGGGAAGCATTGGAAAATATCGTAGGTAGAGTTTCTTCCCAAAGAGCAGCCCTAGCTATAGGAGGGTTAGGTAAATAAACCCAATATTCTTGTTGAGTCTGTGGTACTTTTAAGGTCAGGATAGCAAGTAAGCCTATAAGCACATCTCTGGCAATAGAGGCTGCTGTGAATTCCATACTGGCCTGACTCCATGTTGGCACAGGGCCTCAATTTGGCCCCAGGTCAGCATGTTTTCATCCTGGGGGACCTGAAGTGTCCTCCTGTTGTTTCCTGTGATGAGGGGACACTTCCATTTCAGTTTCAGGTGAGCCATCTCCTTGGTCGACGGGGTTGAATCGGACATTTTGGGCTGGTACCCAAATAGGTTTGGGTTGGTCCTGTGGGAAGACACATGCAAATCCTCTCCCCATTGTGAGGAGGGTGTCAGGCCCTTTCTATTTTCTATGGGGTCTTGCCATCAAACAAGGATGAGGGGGTGATTTTTGGTGTTTTCCAGTGATGGGTGACTGTTGGATGTTGGGAATTTTTTTTATGTTAAAAATATTTAAAGTGCAAGCTGGGCGTGGTGGCACACACCTTTAATCCCAGCACTCAGGAGGCAGAGGTAGGAGGATCGCCATGAGTTCCAGGACACCCTGACACTACGTACTGAATTCCAGGTCAGCCTGGGCCAGAGTGAGACCCTACCTCAAACCCCTCCCCACCAAAAAATATTTAGTGGCCAGTGCCATGGCCAGTTGGAGGTTTGGTGGATAGTTATTAGTTTGTTGTTTTTAAAGTTGGTTTTTTTAAAGGCCCATGCATGCTTTATTAATAAAACTAACAGTGCCAAATTACACAAGTCAAACAATTAAAGTCTCTTTATATTCCATAAAATATTACAGAAAAGTTTATTCGTGTTTCAATAAAAAGACTATCATTAGAACAAGGCAGCTAACAGCAACTGTGCGATTAACAGGTTGTTTGTGAATAAGTTTTAAGAGAGGCTACTGCCTGTCCTTAAATTCTTTTCTTGTTTATAAAAAAAGAACTATTAAAAATGATTGACAAATTTTGAGTTAAAAAATTGTTAAATGATGAGAGCAGGGTATTGAAGTCACACACTACTATTGTGTTAGGCGTTATCTCTGATCTTAAGTCCAATAGTGTTTGTTTGATGTAAATGGGGGCCCCATGTTGGGAGCATAAATGTTTAGGATTGTGATATCCTCCTGTTGGAGTGTTCCTTTACTCAGTATAAAGTGACCTGCTTTATCTCTCCTCACTAACGTTGGTTTGAAGTCTATCCTGTCAGAAATTATAATGGCAACCTCTGCTTGTTTTCTAAGTCCATTTGCTTGAAATATCTTTTTCCAACCTTTCACCCTAAGAATGTTTCTATCTTTTAATCGGAGGTGAGTTTCCTGGAGGCAACAGATGGTAGGATCCTGCTTTTTAATCCAGTCTGCAAGTCTATGTCTTTTGGTTGGGGCATTGAGGCCATTGATATTAAGAGTTATTATTGAAAGATATGTATTTGATCTGTC
>PVKW010007190.1:0-73309 GCA_004027895.1 Orientallactaga bullata | reverse complement strand
CTCAACACCCTTCAAGCAGTTTCTGTTTGCTGCCTGCTTTCTTTTTGTTCGTGTATGTATCACACTTTCCTGTTTCTTTGCTTTTCTTATCCCTCGTGGAAAATTGGACTGTTTAGAGACATTACAGCAAATCTGAATATTGATCTCTAACTGATGTTTGTTTGTATATTTGTTTAGTGCTTTGTCTTGATTATTCCATTAAAATCTGTTTTTTCCTGTGTGTAGCTTCTGGTGTCATTCCAAAGCTTCCAGTGCACCCCTGAGCATATATACATACAGCCTTTGTGGCCATTTAGGATGTCTGCAATTCTACTGTGATCTCTTTCCTTTTCCCATTAAGCTTCTATTGGATCTGTTTCTATCAGTGTCAGACTCTGATGTTTGCTGACTGCTCCCTATTTTTGACAATTCTTTTGAACATAAATTGCTCCATCCTCTGATTCAATTGAAATTGATCCCTGTGGAAAAGACAACTGGGTGCTTATCTTTGAGGCTTTCTCTGACCTCCCTTTGTGCTCTGGAAGCTGTCAATCAGGGGCTGGGAAGAAGGGGAACCCACTACTTATCCCACTTGGATCCCCTCTCTGGAGTAGGAGATGCTTGTTGGAGGTGGGAGAGGGTGCTGAGAACTGGAGATGATGTTGCTGCTTCTCCTTAATGTGAGCCTTGTACACTAGAAAGCCCTGGAGGATGAAAGCTGTTGCAATTCTCTGGCTACCAAGTCTTCAGGCCCAGGAAGCTCAGAGTGATGGGAGCTGTGTTGGAAATGGTGCTATACACCAGCTGCCCTGCCAGAATCCTCCCAATACAGGCGCTAGGGCGAGGGGCTGGGGAAATGAGTGCCATTTGATATACACCTTCTGCAGCATGGCAATATAGAAAATGGGGTCGGCCAAAATTGACTGCCAAAACCACCCTAACTAGTTTTTCTGTCCCAGAAACCACCTTAAATGGCTCTTCCAGCCCAGAGATCTAGGGGTGATGTGAACTGTTACTTCATTGCTGAGCTCACTGGGAGAGTTTTCCTAGAGAAGGCTATAGGAGGAGGGACATAGCCACTGGCTTTATTACCATGGATCCCCTCTGTTCTCAATGAGATTCCATAGATTTTGCTGAATTAGTATTTCTCATTTTTTTTTGCCAACTCTTTGACCAATTTCCAGAAGTTTTGTGTTTGCTAATTTTGACCAGCTTTATGGATATTGATCTTCATGTATTATTTCCCTAAATATCACACAAGACCATTCTGGAGGTCCTGAATGGGACAGTTTGTTATGCAATATAAAGTAACTAACACAATGGGAAAGGAAGGCTATGGTGCTGAAATTGAGACTAGCCGGAGTTAGATGGAAAGAAGGGTGGTCATTTCAAGCAGGAGAAACAGAAATGCAAAAATGTGAAAGGTTTCATCTAGGGACATAGCTTACTGGATAAAGTACTTGCCGTGCCAACATGAGTACCTGACTTTGGATGCTCAGAACCCACGCTGTAGTGGACATCTGTAACCCCAGTGTGCCTATGAGTTGAGAGGTGGAGACAGGAGAATCCCCAGGGAAGCTAAGCTGACAGGCCAGCTGCCTGGTGAACACAGTATTGAACAATAAGTGACCCTGCCTCAAACAGGTAGAAGAGGAGGGCTGACACTGGAGGTTGTCTTCTGACCTCCACAAACACACCCTGACACATAAGCATCCCCAAAACACACACACACACAAGTGTGAAAGATGGAAGACAGGATGATCTCAAGTTCAAAGTCACCCTGAACTACATATAGTAAAACCTTGTGTCAAAAAAGCAAGGGTAGTTAGGCATTGTGGTACATATCTTTAATCCAAGCACTAGGGAGGAGGATTGCCATGAGTCAGCCTGGGGCTACAGTGTGAGTTCTAGATCAGCCTAGGCTATAGTAACCCCCCGCCCCAAATCAATCAAACAAACAAATAAAACAAAGATAGGGATATTGACAGAGTGGTTGCCTGGCAGGCACAAAGCTCTGGGTTCAGTCTCTAGTACTGCCAGAAAAGAAAAGAAGTGTGGACCAGCAGCATCAGCGTTGCATGGGAACTTTTTGATAATGTAGATTCTCAGGCTTCCCTTGAAGCCTACAGAACATGTAGAGGTAGAGGCCAGCAACCCAGGGCTCAGCAAGCTCTACAGATGCTTCAGAGTCACATTAAAGTTTGAGAGCAGTGGAGTAGAAGAGCTGTTTTTTATCAGTCACCATAGTGTGCTCAGATTCTAGGTTTTTTCCAGTTTGTTTATTTTTAATAAAACAGAGACAAGGAGCAGATCAAATAAGTACTTCCTTCTCGGGAATGCCTTGGGGTGTTATTGGAGATAGCAGTTCTTCGGTACTAGTAACAAGAAGCCAGTCGTGTGACAGCACACAAGTGCTCTACTTTTGCTGGAAATACACTCCCAATTTCATCCTGAATTTCCTTTGGTTCCAATTGTTTTAATGAGTCATCCTGCTGTTGCTCTGCACAGGACCTAATGAGGCTTTGCAGAGTCACTGATCCTGTGTGTGCTTCATAATCATAGTGACAGTGGGAGATGGGGACATTTGGCTTAAGCATGATTGAAAAATGAAATATTTAACATCTGGCTAAGCTCAGTTAAATGAATGCATTAAAAACCACCCAGGACTGAAAGAGTGAAAATCAGCTTGGTCTCACTGTTATTCTCGCTGGAAGAACAGACTCAGAAAAGGCAGTACTGATGTCTATAGGCAACACCGCCTTTCTCAGGCCATAGCACAGCTGGAAAAATACAGCCACTCTTCTCTCTGAGTGACCATTGCTTTCTTACCACTCACACCCAAACCTGTTTGCTACATACATTTCCCTGAGACACTCACAAGCTGAGTTACCCTTGCCCCTGTGTGCATTTAACCCTTACAGAATCCTGTTCATAAAGCTGTCCCAGAAATAGCCCAAACAGAACTAATCTCGCTTCCCTTAGACCCTCCTCAGACTCTCCTGTGGGACCCCAGGCCTTACACATCTCCTTCAGAATGAATGTTCACCCTCACTTCTGGATGTCCACAAATAAGATTTTGTTGGAGTACAGACTTGTCCCTCGTGGTTTTGTCTTTTTAATATTTAATAGAGAGAAAATGGTGATGATTTTGTTTGTTTGCTGGCTTGTAATACATTTGACTTAATTACCTATTTTAGATCTGAGGTCACAAAAAGGAACTCAGAGGACTTTATTCTTGAAGCAATCATCTGTGAAGAATCCAAGATACAATAAGAAATTCTCAGCTCTTCCTTTTCTGTTCTTTGTAGAGTATGTGTGGGGGGTGGGAATCTGCATGTGTGTGTGGAGGCCAGAGGTTAACATCTAATGACTTCCTCAACCTTTCCACTTGATTTATGAAGTAGTGTCTCTTGCTGAACCTGGAGCTCAATGATTTGGCTAGACGAGCTGACCAGCAGGCTCTGGAGATCCTCCTGTCTCTTCCTCCCCAGTGCTGGGATTACAGGCATATCCTGCCATGCCTGACCTTTTTTACATGGGTATTGGGGATTTGAACCCAGGTCTGCATTCTTGCATTTTATCGACTGTTGCTTTCTGCCCAGCACCAATTTTCAGCTGTTTTCTAAGGATGAACCTGTCCATGATTGCTCCTTGTTACATTTCAAATCAGGCTCTTTGTCCAGCGTCCCATATTTAGGTACTTGCTTATAAGAAAGCTAAACAATGGATCAATATTCTCAGCCATAAATCAAGTACTGCAATGTTTCGTTTAATCAAATGACCATATTAAAGTTGACCACCTAGCAAGCTTGTACAGATAGCACAGTCTATGCAGTCTGTCTAAATTATTAAGCTAACTTATTACCTCAGGACAACAAATGTAGACTGGGCAAATTAATTAATCACGTACTGTGTGGTGAGCATGTACTAAGAACTATATTCATAGCACTGACTTAGACAGTGGAGTTTCCTATCCTCATGATATCATCATAATATATAGGAAAGAAGATCAGTCAGGAATTAGAAGAGTAACAATGAGAACTAGAGGGTGAAGGCTACTAGAGAATGTCAAGGGAAATCTGCCTTTTGAAGGTCAACAGAGTCCCCATGGAGAATTTCCTCCTCATTAAGTTGGAGCTGAGCACAGCTCCAGTACATGGCCCCCCTCACTGTGGTGGAAGGGGACAGACCAGTCCATTCTTAAACAAGCTACTCATACACTCAGCATCCTACAGATTTCTGAAACAGTTCTTTATTTTGTGCTGCAGTCATCCCTTCCTGTTTTATTTATTTATTTGCAAGCAGAGAGACACATAGAAAATAGGTGTGCCAGGGCCTCCAGCCCCTGCAAACGAACTCCAGATGCATGCACCACTGGCTTTATGTGGGTATGTGGAATTGAACCAGAGTTGTTACACTATGCAGGCAAGTGCCTTAACCGCTGAGACATCTCTCCAACCTCTTTCCTGTTTTCTTTAGAGAACAACTACAGGGGTAGTTAGGAATAGAAACAAACCAGAATCACTTCAATAGGCATGGGCCCTTTACTTTGGCTTCCTGGGATAGCTCCACTTTTCCAACCATTCTTGCACTAACCACATGCTATACTCTGATTTAAAAAAAAAAAAAAAAAGTCCCTCTCCCTCAGCCTCTCTTTCTTTCTTCTGTTCATGTCTGCTCCAGAAGATCTCACCTCTTCTCCCTGCCCCCAGTTACAGTTGACAGTCATTGCATTCTACTCAGATATAGCAGGAAGGGACTCGACCTTGCTGGTAACATTACCTGTTGGCCTCTTTTTTGGACTATCCACATCCTTTTCATCCTCCCTCCTTTCGCATCATCTCTATCAAGGATTGAAAGTATCCCTCCATCTTTTCCAAGACTGAGATCTGGTAAAACAGCTGGCTGCCCATCAAGACCCTTTCTCTTTTTCTAAAACTAAGGCAACAAGGTTGTGGTGGGGCATGGACACCCACATGTAAACTCTGTTTCCTGAGTGTGGTGTTACTGTTGACATCTTTCCCTGGGAGCAAGTGATGTTTGTCATTTCCAAGCCTACATCTAGTGCATTCATGTCACCAAGCTGCAACAAAGCTAGTGGCAAGCTGGCTTTGACAATACAGGATAGAATAAGCAATGAATGGTGCAAAGATTAGAGCTGCTCCACTGATCTGGGTCATTCAGACTTTTAGCTACAGAGAAATTTTAAAAACCTCATTTGTTCTTTAAACCACAGTAGTGTTGTATCTTTCACTCTATGAAGTACCACTCTCATTACCAAAATGTCCCTATGGTCTAGCAGATTGAGGATGCTACACTCTAATTTAAAAAACACGTTTACAATATGCCCATCATTCAAGCATCAGCCAAGTATAAATTTATTATTGTGTGATTTTCTTGTTCAACACATATCTTGCTCTTTTCTGTTTAAGGTTAAAATTACCAAAGGCAGAACTTCCACATTTCTACCTCTCCTCCTGGGTTTTCAGCCTTATGGTGGGCCACAGGGCTGCCCAGCACCTCAGCATCTTTATTACTGTCATGCCCCAGAAGCTCCTTCTTCTGGCTTTGTTTTATTAGAGCAATTTACCTGCATTCCATTTCACCAACATCCAGAAGACAAATGCTAACATCATGAAGAAGCCCCATTGTATTCTCCTCAAGGGGTTCTATTGATTAGAACTTAATCTCTTGAGGGAAATTGATGTGCTTAATATTAAACTGAAATACCAAGTGTTAGAAAAGAGATAAATGAACTGAAAATAAATAAAATGTTCCAGCAGTGGAAAATTTCCAGCTCTCCAAAAAGGTTGATTTGGGTCATGTATATATTTCTTTCTCATTTTACTTGAGATACTTTTATAAAGACTAAGGAAGCCAGAGTTACTTAAAATGGTAGGTAGAAAAATCTCCTAGTGATGCCTACCCAGGTCTCTTTTGAGTCCCACATCAGACATGACCCTGGAGCTACTTGATGTAACCAACTCGTGCCTCATTGTGCTCTTGCACAGGGCATGTTGCATATACTTAATGGGTCATGGGATGTGATGATCGCATTTGTGATGATGTAAGTTAATGCCCAAATCAATCCTGTGACCTCATCTCAGCATTGCTATACTCAGACCAAAGACTATTCTATGTCCCTGGCAGCCTCAACGGCGAGACCTGCATTCGAGTTCTGACTCAGCCATGTAGTAGCAAATGTTAGGAAAGGATTTTGTTTCTGTTTTCTCATTCCTTAGGAATAATATCCTCACTGTAGCAAAGGCTGGTTAGCTGCTCACCACGCTCATCAGTCCTTCCTCCAGGCCACACAGCTGGTTTACATTCCCAAGCTAGCCAGGCATGATCTAGTCATATGAAATGTCCTGGTCCATACAAACCCTCTGTCCTGTTGTCCTTTTATCTTTCTGTGTCAGTGAGAACATGGAGGCTATTGAGCCTATCTTGGGTAGAATGTATAAGGTAGAAGAAACCCAGACGGTGACAAACTAGAAACAACCTATGTGAGAGCTGGAAATGGAATTCTACCAGGTTACATCTCTGAGATTCCAGAATTTATATGTTATAGTAATGTGGTGATTTGATTCAGGTGTCCCCCATAAACTTAGGTGTTCTGAATGCTAGGTTCCCAGCTGATAGAGATTTGGCAATTAACGCCTCCTGGAGGCAGTGTATTATTGGGGGCAGGCTTATGGGTATTATAGCCACTTTCTCCTTGCCAGTGTTTGGCACACTCTCCTGTTGCTATTGGCTACCTTATGTTGGCCAGGGGGTGATGTCCACCCTCGGCTCATGCCATCATTTTCCCCTGCCATTGTGGAGCTTCCCCTAGAGTCTATAAGCCAAAATAAACCCTTTTTTCCCCAAAAGCTGCTCTTGGTCAGGTGATTTCTGCCAGAAATGCAAACCTGACTGCAACAGTAAGAGTTGATACTGAGAGAGGGGTTGCTGCTAGACACCTGACTGTGTAGCTTTGGCCTTTGGGGGCTGATTTTCAAGAGGGATGTGGAAGTACTTGAAACCTTGGCCTAAGAGACGCCTTGCAGTGCTGTAAGTACAGCTTGATGGACTATTCAGGTCAGAGTTGAAAGACCTGAATGCAGTAAGAACTATGGACTGTGAGGTTTGGCTTGTGAGGGTGAGAAAGAGCTTTGCCTGGACTGGGAAGTTTGTGTGAGAGGCTTGCTGTTATGCCTGTGTTATGAGAATTTGTGCAGGGTTGCTTTTTGTAGAAATGGACTGGTGTGATCAGAGGGATATGGGACAGAAAGAAATATTTAGGCTGAAACTGCTGCCTGTTCAGCTGCAATTGTATGAGAGATTACAGCCATTGAGATTGGGCCAGCTGACCTGCATTGGGACAACAGAAAGAATGCAGTTTTTTGAAGGGCCCTAAATGCTCAAGGAGTGTCCTGTTCTTCAAAGTCTGCTTTATTCCCCTCTGGATTAAAAAATTGGCACCCTACCTGGCATCGTAGAATATAAGAAATGCAAGAAAGAGAGGGTCATTGAGTTTGCAATGCAGTCTTGTTTTGGAAATGGCCCTGGGCAGTGTGAAGCAGGTTTGCTGGATGTCTGCATAGAGACCTGATGGAACCATGAGGATGGACTGTGGATTGCAGTGGAGACCCAGTGAAGATGCTGGGACCACGAGATGGCTGCTAAGGAGAGCTACCAGCCCCAGATTAAGTTTTCCAGCACTGTGAGTAGCCTAGCTGGAGAGGCAGAATTGGAACTCCAGAGACTTGTTGCTGGTTAGAATTATGGGACTTGGAGATTTGTCATTGACTAGAATTGTTGTTCTTGGAGCTACAGAGTTTGATGTTTGCCCTTAATATATCTTGTATTGTTGAATATTTCTTTGATATGCCCAATGCTATCTTTTGCAATGTGAATGTTTATTCTGTGCCATTATGTTTTTTTTTTTTTGTTTGTTTGTTTGTTTGTTTTTGGTATTATGGCTCAGTTAAAATATCTTGGGCTGCTGGGCCTGGTGGCACACACCTTTAATCCTAGCACTTGGGAGGCAGAGGTAGGAGGACTGTCATGAGTTCGAGGCCACCCTGAGACTACAGAATGAATTCCAGGTCAGCCTGGGCTAGAGCGAGTCTCTACCTCAAAAAAAAAAAAAAAAATCTTGGACTGTGGGGATGTATGAACATCATTAGGATTGATAAAAACTATGGAGACTTTTAAAGATGGACTGAATGCATTGCATTTTACATCATGGGTAGTTATCAGTTTATGGGGGGCCAGGGGCAGAATGTGGTGCTTTGATTCAGGTGGCCCCCATAAACTTAGGTTTTCGGAATGTTGGGTTCACAGCTAATGAAGATTGGGACTTAATGCCTCCTAGAGGAAGTATATTGTTGGGGGCAGGCTTATGGGTATTATAGCCAGTTTCCTCTTCCCACTGTTGCTATTGTCCACCTTATGTCAACCCTTGGCTCATGCCATCATTTTCCCCTGCCATTGTGGAGCTTCCCCTTGAATCTATAAGCCAAAATAAACCCCCTTTTCCCAAAAGCTGCTTTGGTCAGCTGATTTCTGACAGCAATGCGAACCTGACTGCAACAAGTAACTACCATGATTCTACTGTGCTATTTTGCAGGACTTCAAAGTACATACCAAAAGAGTATGTACTAGGAGAATAAAATTATTTTAGGTCTCCAGATATGGAAACTTACAGCAAATTTTCTATATATATATAAAACACCATCATGATATTCACTATCATATTCACTCATGTGAATGTGTATTTCTAATTATGTGTGCAACACACTTACTGGGAGAGTACATTCATTTTTTTTGTTTAATTATAACAGCACTTGTGTGGTTGTTTTCATCTACCCCATTTCACAAATGAAGAGAATCAGGCTCAGAGAAGTTGTATTAGCTGGGTAGTCATACAGGTAGTAGTTGATGAGAAAGTTGAGCCTTAACCCACATCTTAACCACAATATTAAAAATTTCATAAGGGAAAGTCTATACCTTGCCCAAAGACTAATATTTGATGTCAAAGAAGGAGATGGTGTTTCAAGCCCAGTGCTGGGGCCTGGTCTGCAAGGCCTCAGACTCTGCCTGACAGAAAGGATAGTTTGCTCATGCTGTAGAAACAAAAATGAAGACATGAAGACAAATCACAAGAACTGGGTACTTACAAGGTGTCACACAATGTTCAAATGATATTTTTAAAAAAGAAAAATGGAAGTCGGCGTGGTGGTGCACGCCTTTAATCCCAGCACTCGGGAGGCAGAGGTAGGAGGATCGCCGAGAGTTCGAGGCCACCCTGAGACTACATAGTGAATTCCAGGTCATCCTGAACCAGAGTGAGACCCTACCTTGCAAAACCAAAAAAGAAAGAAAGAAAGAAAGAAAAATGGATAATAGTAATAAATCTTTATTGGTTTTAACAAAAATCTTAAAAATAAAGTCCCCCAAATGGAAACAAGAAAGTGAAAGTAAAGTTAGATAGCATATTATATACATGCATGCAAAGCACGTGCTAGGCCAGCATGCCATAATACAGTACAATGTTTGACTCATCTCTATTCAGGGAAATGTGAATTGTGTACTTAAGACTTTCAATAATGAAGCTTGCTCTTTGAACACAAAATGGTCTCAAATTCTAAACTAGATGCCTTAGCGTTGTGTCCTTTCACCAAATCATATCACACGTCATCACACGTTAGTCCTAGGATGTGCGTGACTAGTTAGCATCAGTAGAAATGACTGTTGTGTTCAATTAACCCAGCTGCACAGACTGCAATTCCTTCACAGTTTTTGTTTTGAAATATCAGAACAATCCAACCAGGTGGTTTTTGCTACTGAGCTCATTAGTGGTAAGGAAACTGGGGGACAGGTGGTGAATTAACCTTTCAAAATTACACAAGTAGGAAGAGATAAAGGTGGAATTTGAATCACAGTAGTCAGTTTTTTGTTTTTGTTTTTTTTTCGAGGTAGGGTCTCACTCTGGCCCAGGCTGACCTGGAATTAACTATGTAGTCTCAGGGTAGCCTTGAACTCACGGCAATCCTCCTACCTCTGCCTCCCGAGTGCTGGGATTAAAGGCGTGCGCCACCACGCCTGGCATGGTAGTCAGTTTTGTGGGGGGGGGGGGGTGTGTATGGTGTGTGGTGTTTGTGTGTGTGTGGTGTTTGCATGTGTGTGGAGGGGTATATGTGTGTATGATGTGTACCCACTCATGTGCACATCCTTCACATACATGTAGTTGGGATGAAGGAGGCTTGTGGTAAAAGGTATGAAGAAACATACCTGCCATACCTTCTGTCCTACAGTCACACCAGGCTCCTTGTCCTTGGAACTTTCCCTGACTAGCCCCATTTTCCTGTCTTTTTCGTGTTTTCTCTCTATTGGGGATGGTCTATTTTTCATAACCATGTACAGACATTCAACATATCCCTGAAGGATCAATCCAAGTACCACTATTTTCTTTGATCCTCTTGTGCACAATCTTGTCCCTTCTGCCTTTCCATACAAATTCATTTACAAAGGACTTTCTGTATTTATGAATCATCATTTTTATGCAAGACACTACCTCAGCCAGGTAATTAAGGTCAACATCTACAGTGAGGTCACATTGTACTGTGTACCCTTGACAAGAAGTGACAAGGACAATTTACTTGATGGTCTTCCTCTACAAACCCACAACCCTGGGGCATTATAAGGAAAACATCAGACCAGTTTTAACTGAGGGTTATCCTACATTAAATGTTTGGTCAGTACTCAAAACTGTCAGTCATCAAAGGTGACAAAAGGAATGAAGGCTATGGAAAACTGTCACAGCCTAAGATATGTAAAGACTGCATGTGATATGGTATCTTGGATGCAATACTGGACCAGAAAAGGGACCTTAGATTAGAGTCTTTTAAAAAAAAATCAAATTGGACTGGAGAGATGGATCAGTGGTTAAGACACTTGCCTACAAAGCCTAACAACCCAGGTTCAATTCTCCAGTACCCATGTAAAACCAGATGCACAGATTGTTACATGTAGCTAGAGGTCATTTGCAGTGGCAGGAGGCCCTGGTGTACCCATCCTCTCATCTGTTTCTCCTTTCTATTTCCTTTCTGCTTGCAAATAAATCATTTTTTAAAAATTAGAATAAGGAATACACTTTAGTTAATAGCAATGTATTAGTTCATTATTGATAACAAACATATCATGCTAATGTAAGATGTTAATAATAGGGGAAAATGGGTATGGAGCATTTGGGGATTCTGTGTTATCTTTATAATTATTTTTGTAAATTTAAAATTTTTACAAATAAATTTATTTTTAAAATAAAGTTTTAAATTCCATTTCTCAGTTGCACTAGTAGCTACCATATTGGATGGTGCAACTATTGAATATTTATATAGCCATTGACCTTTTACTAATGAGAACAGCTCTATTTGAGTGGGCTTGCAAGGGCCTCTTGCCACCAGTGAAAAACAACTTCAGATGTATTCACTACTTTTTGTGTCTGGCTTTACATGGGTACTAGGGAATCAAACCTGGGCCAGCAAGCTTTGCAAGCAAGCACTTTTAAGCACTGAGCCATCTCCCCAGCCCTAGACATCATTCTTACAGATAACATTTATTTATCATTATGTGCTCCTGTTCTAAGCCCTATTTACATATTATCTCATTTAAATGACCAAGTAAGTACAATGTGAGTGTTGCATCACCTCTATTACTAGACTATGGGTTAGTTTATATTGTTATCTTCATTACAAATATGAGGAAATTGGATTGGGGGCAAAATGAGGAGGAATTCTCAAGTTAGAATTCAAATGTTGACTCAAGAGCCTATGCTATAAGCCCTTAAACTAAAGTTACACAGAGATGCATTTAGAACAGTGATGGGATCAAAGCACTTGGTTTTATTCACAGTGTCACACAGCTCTTGACAAGGTATTCACTTCAGTCCTATAAATAGAGTTCCATTTGTTCTGTTTGAACTACCAACAAAAGGGCTTCTCAGACTACAGGGAGACCTGAAGGGGGTGGAAACTGCCCTCAAACAAAGTAAATCTAAACATTCTATTAAGTCTGGATCAAGGACAGTCTCGGTATGAGTGAGAAAGGATCTCTAGGATGTGTCATTAGGGACAAGGAAGGTTAAGGATTGAATGCCAAAATATCTCTTCTAAGATAAACCTATAGGATACAATATTTCCTAAATTCAAGAAATCACACTGTGATAGGGTTTCAGTCAGCTCCTCTTTACTGGGACAAACATCTAGCCAGAAACAGCTTATGGGAGGAAAAGATTTATTTCAGGCTTACAAAATCCAGGGGAATACCATCAATGGTGGAAGAAGCTGGCTCATTTCCATAGATCCAAGCAAAGAGACATCACCAGACAGCCAGTAAATACCAAGACCAGCAAGCACTTAACAGCCAGAACTCAAACTGTTCTCCACACGCCTTAGGGTTGCACTCAAGATCTACCCCCAAACACACCTTAGGGCTGGACTCAAACATCATATACCAGTGACATACCTCTTCCCAGCAGGGCTTCACCCACTAGAGATTCAAGACTCAAGCCTGAATAGTTAATCTAGTTTGTCAGCTCAGTTGGATCTGGAATCATGTGAGAGACAAATCTCTGGGTGTGTCTGTGAGGGAGTTTCTAGATCAAGTTTATTGAGGTGAGAAGACCCATACTAGCTGTGGGGAGAACCAACTCATGGGCTGGGGTCTCAAATGGAATAAAGAGAAAAAAGTGAGCTGTGCACCTGCCTTCATCTCTCTGCTTCCTGACTGCTGAAGTGATGTGGTCAGCTGCCTCATGCTCCTGCTGACATGCCTTCCTGCTCAGAAAGACTGTGCCCTCAAACTGTGAACCAGAATAAACTCTTCTTCCTTAAATAGCTTTTGTCAAGTGTTTTGTTGCAATAACAAGAAACACAACTAATATAATCACTTTGACTTATTCAAAGGCCCCAGAACACCTTCTTAAAATACAATTTCTAGAATGAGTTGCTAAACAACACATTTATAAATACATTTAAATGAAGAAAGTGCTCACCAGGAACCAGGCTTATTCCTGGGAGCAGTGTAATTGTTTCTAGTTTTCCCAGAACATGGAGCAGTGAGCATCCTACCCCAGAAGTCCTAAAGTAGAGAAGGATCATCCCTACTCGAATTGGGGAACCCCAGCCACGCTGGCCATAAATTTAGATTTACAAAAGCTTCCCAGATCCCTTCTCATCCTAAGAGTCCATGTGTCTGAGGGTAACAGGGAGAAATATCTCCACACATCCAAGACTAGCTATTGGTACTGTACTGGAGGTTGGCCTGGCAGAGAATATACATGTCCTACACAGCACCATTCTCCCTACCAAGGTTTGGTGCTTTAAAAGAGCTTTGTTAGGGCTGGAGAGATGGCTTAGCAGTTAAGGTGCCTGCCTGCTAAGCCTAAGAACGCTGGTTCCAATCTCCAGGTCCCACGTTTAGCCAGATGCAAAGTGACGCAAGGGCACAATGCCGCACTTGCCCACAAGGGGGTTCACACATCTGGATTTCGTTCTCAGCAGCTGAGAGACTGCTGGCGCGCTCATCTCTGTCTCCCTCTCCCTCTCTGTCTATCTCTCTCTGTGTCTCTCTCCAAAAATAAATAAAATAATTTTTTTAAAA
Source organism: Orientallactaga bullata (assembly GCA_004027895.1). Classification (NCBI taxonomy): domain Eukaryota; kingdom Metazoa; phylum Chordata; class Mammalia; order Rodentia; family Dipodidae; genus Orientallactaga; species Orientallactaga bullata. The sequence continues at coordinate 59,683 of PVKW010007190.1, read as the reverse complement.
AAGAGCTTTGTTAGTGTTTACACAGTGAGGTCAACAGACTAGGATGGAATCAAAGGCTGACACTCATAGCTTCCAAAAGGAAGGGGCTTGCCATGCCAGGGGGAGCTATCTGAGGGGGAACTGGGGTCTACCAGGAGGCAGAAAAGAAGACATGGCCCAAACCTTCACAGTAGAGAGGAAGAACAAGTTGGGCAGGATCGGCGGGTCTAGAATGGGCTAGCTTGAATAATTTCAGTGCCTAGAAGGACCATTTCCACTCTCAAGTGCCTGGCCCTGAGGTGATTTGGGCAGGAGCATTAGTTAGTGGCTGAGGGGGGTGAGCTCTGGGATGGTTGGTTTGCATGTGAAAGGCACTTTCACAAAATAGCTGTTTGTGGGGTGTAGAGATTGCTTAGTGGTTAAGGCATTTGCTTGCAAAGCTAAAGGACCCAAGTTTGAGTCCATAGTACCCGTGTAAGCCCAACACATAAGGTGGTGCATGTGTCTGGAGTTCATTTGCGATAGCTAGAGGCCCTGGCGTTCTCTCTCTCTCTGTCTCTCTCTCTCCTCTCTCAAATAAATAAATGAAAATATAATATTTTTAAAAGCTGTTTGTTGTGTCTAGGAATTAGCTAGACCTGGGAGGCAGTCGGTCTCTCCCCATGAGATAAAATCCCAAGATGACAAAGTACCAAAAATAGAAAATAGAACAGGAGTGTGACTCAATGGTAAATCATTTGCTCACATAGCTAAGGCCCTGAGTTTGATCACTGGCAATGAAAACATCCCTAATCATCAGGAAAATGCAAATTTAAAACATCTATGAGATTCCACTTTATCCCAATAAGGATAGCAAACATTAAAAAATCTAATGACAACAAGTGCTGGTGAGGGTGTGGAGAAATAGGGACCCTCATTCACTGTTGGTGGGAATGTAAGTTGGTAAAACCACTATGGAAAGCAATATGGAGACTCCTAAAAATGATGACTATAGAGATACCAACAGACCCAGTTATCCCCTTACTGGGTATTTAGCCTAAAAGCTCCAATCCTCAGTTCAGAGATATTTGCTCAGCCATGTTTATAGCTGCTCAATTCATAATAGCTAAGAGCTGGAATCAACCCAGATGTACATCATTAGATGAATGGATAACTAAGATGTGGTATATCTACATAATGGAATTCTACACAGCCATAAGGAAAAATGACACAAAGTAATTTGAAGAAAAATGGTAAAACTTGGAACAGATCATTCTCAGTGAACTCACCCAATCATAGAATGATAACTGTCACATGGTCTCACTCATCTGTGGCTCCTAATTTGTATTTTCCCAAGATGCTTACACACCTACTAAACATCTTGAGGACTGGAAATAGGGATGGTGGGGTGGGAGGGCAGGGAAAGGATGGGGGGACAAAAAACTGGACCCAAATGGAAATGGTACCATAAAATCCTATATCCTGAAAGACATACTAAAAGGTCAAACCTGCATCAGGTGCTTGGATAGAACACCTGAATCACAGGGGCCTGGAGAGGGTATGATGAAGACTAACCTCAATCTTCTCCTGTTTCTCTATTACTCCCTCTTCTTTCTCTTCTCTTTCATATTACATATATTTTTTTCTTCCTTCTTTTCCCTTGGCACTGACCTGTAACTCCCAGTACCAGCATGTGGTCAACATCCACAATGGTCTGTTGATTAGTGAGACCTACAAGGTTCCCCAAAAGAAGACAGATTTCTATCAGAGTACTTGATGACCCACCAAAGGTTATTGGTAAGACCCTACTGCTGAAGACACCATATGCTGTTTGGATGGAACATGGAGAGACCTGGCTGGAATCTGGAAGAGAGTCAGTCCCCAGACAGTTACCTTGTCTAGTGCCAGACAGTGTTACATAAGCCACTGGGGGAAAACAACCAACATCTGCCTACACAACTCGTGGTCTAAGCTACTCAGCAGCAAACAACCTGACATGATGCTCACACAAGGGCCATAGAGGCACACAGCCATGGTGCGTTACCAACTGCTCTAGATTTGGCTAACAGATCTGCTCAGTGGAATGGAACCCATACCTGGAAATGGGAAACAAGTCAGAACCATATCCAAAAAGAGCCTAGTCTCCAATATCAAGCTCCTACCAATAGTGGGATACAAGAGGGCCTACACCTATTAAATTCTCTCTAAAATAATAATGGTTATCCATGTATCTTGCACTGACCTCACTCTCCATTGGAGAATCTGCTTCTCTTTTTCAGATGGACACAGAACATGAGGAGAGAATCAGCCCATCACACCTCACCAGGACACCAGCTGAAGCCATAGAGTTATAGGGAAAATGAGCAAGAGTGCTGCTTTATTGGTGACCCAGTACCAGCACAAGGGTGAAGGAGATAGACACAAAGAACACTCAACTCCTACCAAATCAGATATACAGAGACACAGAAACTCCCAAAATCTTGTCACTGAAATAGACCTAAAATGAACCCAGCATGGGTCGGGGAAATTCACAGAAGAGGGGGCGGAAAGATTGCTAGAGCCATGAGTTGGGTCATTATGCACAGAGTCATTGCCTCTCCCACATAACTGATGGCTACCCCCATAAGGCAAGCCCCACATTGCCCATGGGGGGAGGGACAGGGAGAAGGCTAACAATGGAACCATCATGGCTGTATATATATATATATATATATATATATATATATATATATATATATATATATATATATATATATATATATATAATATGAAAAAAGAAAAAAGAAAAAGGAGACACTTGGAACAGGAGTCAGCAAAAGAGCTCTGAACTCTAAAGAGCAAAAACACAGAACTGTGAGGAAGTGTGACTGCCCCAAATGGGTCTAGAGACTAACCCTGGGATCCATAAATGTGACCCAGTTTGGGAAAATTGTCACTGAATTCATTTAAGGGTCATAAGAATAAGACCCTGAAAACAATGACAAATGACTTCATAAAACAAGAAGGGAGAAGGCACAGAGACACTGGGGAGAAGGCCATTTAAACATGGAGGCAGAAGGCAGAGCCATGATGCCACAAACCAAGAGGAACACTGAAGCCACCAAAGCCTGGAAGAGGTGAGGAAGGACTCTTGCCCAGAGCCTTCAGAGGGAGCACAATATAATCAACACCTCAATTTTGAACTCATGACCCCAGAATTGTGATGCTACTAGAGTTTTAGGGCAAAATACCTAGCTCAGGGAGTCCCACAGAGTAGTCTTTGCCACCAGAACCAATAACTAGTTGAACAGGAGTCAGACCCAAACCTTTAGGGCTAAGGAGTGAGATACAAAATGAAGGCAGAGACGCTAGTCTTTCATCCTGTTTTCAATTGCTTTGTGGACCCTAACAAGGAGTCAGTGCTTGTTAGTAAAAACACTGTTTTAAGCTTCCAAGTTTTGTTAGTTTGCCCTGGAAGGTCCTGGAATCTAATTCAAGGTATGAACAAAGCAATTAGGCTTTTAAGCAAAGACTACTATCCTGGACATGCTGCCAGCAGCCATGGCCTTGGTCAGCCCTTTGGCCTTTCTGGGCTCTTCAGCAGCTTGTGAGAAGTCAGGGCTAAATGATCAATGCAGTTTCTGCTGACCCTGGGGCCCTAAATCTCCTTTCCTTTATCTTTTCTTGGGTAGACACATTCTTGGTTTTGTAGGGCAGTAGTGACCCCATTCAATGAGCTGAAGTATGGCCTCTCCTAGTGATGAGGATGTCAGTGCTAAAGAAATGGGCACTCACCATTTGATGACTGCAACTGGGCCTTGGACTCAAATTTATTAGAAGGGACACTTGGATAGAGTAACGTCAGAAGGGTCATTTCCATAGGACACAGGGAGTACCAGTTCTACAGCATAGAAGATGCCTGTCACAATCTAGTTTCAGCTTTGGAGTTTTTGGACCTGGTGGATCCTCATAAGAACATTGTTGTGGGGGAAAACCATGAGGTATAGTCTGGGGAGATGAAGTATGTCTCTACTTCCTCCTCATCAAAGACAGGCTTGGCAAGGGAAGAGCTCAAACTGTGTGCCTCAGGAATAGCAGCTTCCTCCCTCTACCTGCCACGCCACTCAGGCCAATACCAGGCAGAGCAAGGTTTGCTCGGCTCTGCTCATCTTATCTATCATCTCCTCTTGTGTAGGATCCACTTAGGGCTTAAAATAATAAAATACTAATTCTAACTAAAATTTTTAAAGTAAGACTTAAATTTGAGCAGTCCAAGAAATTGAAAGAACGACGAGTCAGTGCCATTGCGGGTGATGGCAAGTACTCTCAGAATCTTCCACAGCCTCTACATTGTCTTCTGCTACACTCAATGGTCCAGATGATATTTACAGAGAAGGAGCCTGGGAAGTAGAGAAACAAGCCTCATGGTTCTTGAATAATCTGGATTTGTTACTCCTGAACTTTGTGATGTCAACAATAAAGAAGTGGCTCTTGGGCTGAAAAGATGGCTTAGCAGTTAAGGCACTTGCCTGCGAAGTCTAAGGACCCCTGGGACCTCTCCAGATCCCATGTAAGCCAGATACACAAAGGTGAAGCAAGCACAAGGTCTCACATGCCCACTAGGTGGCGCAAGGGTCAGGAGTTCAATTGCAGTGGCTGAGGCCCTGGTGTGCCAATTCTCTATCTCACCTCTCTCTCTGGCATGCCAATTCTCTATCTCACCTCTCTCTCTGTGCCTCTCTAAAAAAAAAAAGTGGCTCCCACTGGGGCAAGTCCCTTGAATGGAATGAAAATCATCATTCAAGCATGATTAGAGCCAATACTTTTGGTGCCACCATGTCAAGCCCTTCACATAGACCATCTCCTGACTTCTCACAAAGTCTACCTGAAGAAAATACTATTGTCCCAACCCCTATGTTACCACAGAGGAAACTGAGGCACAGAAATCGGAATTAATCTATCCAAATGTTATAGTTTGGATCTTGGATGTCTTCTCAAAGGCCTATGGGTTAAAGTTCACCAGCTTGTGGTTCTGTTAAGAAGTATTAAGACAACCTTCAGGAGGCAGGGCCTAGTGGGAGGCAGTTAGGTGCTGGAGGCAAGTCCTTGAGGGAGATACTGGACCCTCCATGCTTTCCTGTTTATTTCCCATCTACCATGAGGTAAAAAGACCTTCTCTGCCACATGCTTCCACCATGATAAACCATGCTGTCACAGGGCCAAAGCCACAGGCAAGCACATATATGACTAAACCTTCCTTCCAATGAACTTGCTTACATCAGGTATTTGTCAAGGCAATTGAAATCTGACTAACACATGCAGGTCACAACATTAAAATGTGGAAGCATCAGGATCTGAAGGTAAAGCTTGCCCTAAGTCTGTATGCTCAATCTCAATAACAAGTTGGTTCTATACCAAAAATTCTGTACCGAAATGATAATTTTAAAATATATATATATATACTCTAGACCTTTCAATAAAAAATGCTGTGTCAATGCTATTTTATTTTTTCTTTTTACATTTTGATACTTTATTTGTATATAACTAAATATTATAGTGAATATAAAATAACAGAAATATCTCAAGTGTTATATGCATAAACGACTTCAACATTTCTCCAAAATAATCCCATCTGGTCTCCACAGATCCAGCTTTTCCTTGCCATTAAATTCTGCAACAGAAAAGAAACATGTTCAGTTCAAAGTTAGCCATTCTCAGAATCAAGATGAGGCCCAGGCCCAAGTTATCATGAATATAGGTCACAATTACACATCCAATTAACGTGTCATAAAGGCCACAATGTTTTCCCTATAATCAGTACAAATGAGATTTATTTTTGTTATCTAATTAGATTATAAGTTTACATAAGTCCTGTGGCCTTGAGGTATATCTTCTTCCTGTGTTTTCTAGATATTATCTGTAAAAGTGGGGACAGCTTGGACTGCTGGAGTCCTGATACTGGCAACAGGCCAGAAAGGCTGTGACCCATCCCCACAACAATGGTTCATGTTCGGGGAACCAAATCCTCATGAAAGACAAAGCGAGTTCAGAGATGGACCTCTTCTTCTACTGGCCTCATTGGTGTACCACTCAACACACCTGGGTAGTGTTTTCCTCATGGGAAGGACCAAGTAAGAAGTTGTGGAGTACCTAGCTGGGTTGCATGAAGCTTTCAGCCCTATCACATCTCTGTCTGGAGACAACACACTTCCCAAGACCAGGCATAAAAATGAAGGATATTTTCTTTGAACAATACACACCTCCCCCCCACACACACACCCACAGTACCTCTAACACTCTCAAGTTAGCCACACAATATTTACTTGGAAAAGAAAAACTTCCATGAATCTGACCTTGGACTATCTACTGGGCTTTTTCTTCAATGTGTCTTCCATTCCTTGGCTGAAAAAAAAAATGAAATGACTTACAAATATTGAGACACAACTGCTTGGAGCATTCTTTCTCTATTAAGCCCATGAACTTGTTCTACCTAGGATTTTGCTCCTAACCTTAGAAACTGACTTGGAAAGCCCTCGTACGCCCTCTGGGGCAGTAACCTAGGACCCTCAATGCTCCTGAGACCCTGACATCTGTACCTCACTCCACTACCCCCTTAGCCTTTTCTCATGCGCTGAAAGGACTGTGCTGTTCTTAGCATTGAGACATAAAAGTGCTCTACTCTCAGAGAACTTTCCAGAGACTGAAAGCTATTAGTTGTGAAAGCCAAAAGGGTAGAAATTTGGGAGAAATTAGAAGAGATGCCACAGTCTAATAAGTTAAGAAAACAATGGATATAGGTGGTTTCCCACCAGACTTCTCAGAGCCCTTGATGGGCCAGGGTGTGTTGTGAATCTTCATGAATGTTGAGCGGGACATCGTCCAATCTTGCCTATTTTTGCAGGGCACCTCTTAGAACCAGTGATCCACAGAATGTAGTTTGGGGGTGGCCTTGGATCTAGATTCATTCATTTTTCTGATGCAAATACAAAGGATCTATGCATTGATACACATCTAGAGAAGGCTAGTCTAGAGAGATGGCTTACTGGTTAAGGTGCTTGCCTATGAAGCCTAAGAAACCATGTGATCCCATGCAAGCCAGATGTACAAGGTGATGCACATCTGGAGTTTGATGACAGTGGCTGGAGGCCCTGATGCACCAATTTTCTCTCATACACACTCTCATTCTGTCTCATAAAAAAGGCCAGGAACAGGCTCCATGACCTCTGTGAGGACCTCTTAATCATCTGGGAAGTAGGAGAGGATGGGCCACGTGTTCTGGAGCCCAATGCTCAGGAACATAGACACTGGAACTCCTACATCTACCCATCTGCAAAACTTCTTCCTCCTGCCCTCCATCCTTCTAGAACTCTGGTACTCTCAGCCCATGTATGTTCCTTCATGTTTGCAACAAGAGAGTTTGACTGACCCATGCCCTAAATAGAAGGAGCCTCCCCTGTGGTCCTGGCTGGATTGCTCTGCAGTAGCTCCATAGTTGGGATGGCGAGACTGAATCAGAGACAGAAACCATAAACAAGGAAATTTGTCCTACCCTGAAAAGGAAAAATGGTCGTCCCAAGATGGCAATGGGATCCTACAACATAAAAGCACAAATTGTTATGCAGCCATATTGTAAGTCAAAGGCTTTTCAAAAAGGTTCACAGGACTGGTCTCAAAAAAAGAATAGTCCCAAACCAGCAGCATAAAGATACCTGGGAACTTGTTCTACATGAAAATTCTCACAACCCACCCAAAGCCTGTTGAAGCTAAGGGTGGGGCCCTGCCATCTGAATTTTAACCAGGTGATTCAGATGCGGTCAGATTTGAGATTCAGCCATGTATGGGTTTGGTGTCAACCATGGTACCTTTCCCTGTGTTTGTACAATGGCATGTGAGCCCCTGACCCACAGAAAGCAGGTCCCTGGGATCAGATGGTGCAGGTGACTCAATGCTAAAGATGAAATGTTAATTGCCAGAGATATTACCCTAACTTCCCAGGATTCTTTCTATCCCAGAACAAGCCCAGGAACCCCCAATTTCAGTGCTCAAGGAAGACTCAGGGTTGTGCTGTGAGACCAATTCTAGCCAGAACGGTATAGAAGCTGCAAGTTCCAAACACTTCTCTACCCTTTTTTTTTTTTTTTTTTTTTTCTGGAACTCTTGAGGATTTGTGTTCTTCAAGGGCTCACGTACCTTCTTGGTAAAGTCCAGGGCCTCAGCCCCTGAATCCTGAAAAGAAACAAAGCACCACTTAATTCACCAGGAAGTAGATCCACGACTTTGCAGTTGCCCTGCTATAATCCTGCCCCTTTCTCATTCCGTTCTAAGGTCATCAGAAGACAGGCACAAAAAAGCAACCAGAGAGAATGGATAATGGTGTGTCGAGTTACAAGTTCCTGCAGGAAAGGCACACTTGTTTGCTTGATACAAGTTACAGATTGGATTCAAGAATGTTAAGTATGTTTTATGTACTTTCACCTCCTAACAATCAATCCTGACTTTGAAATGTACTCTGGTTAGGTAAGTTTCTCAGAACAAGCCATGTCAGCATCGTCAGCTTGTTCTTTCTTATGAGCCTGGTGAGCAGAGGGAGACAGAGTAGACCTGCAGAAGCTTGTGTGCAGGCAACCTGGGAGAAGAGTGATTTCAGAAAAGTACAGGTAAAACTAGGGCAAGTTGTCACCATAGTTGGATTCACATTATCCAAAAGAAAAAAACATATTCCCTCCTCCTTCTTCTTCCTCTCCTTGTCCTCCTTTCTCTTTTGCTAGCATGCAATAAAATCTTGATTAATAGTGCCATGATTAATATATTGAACAGGTTTAGTTATTACTGAAGTCAATCATTTCTTTTTTGTTAACCTTTGTGTGTGCTTGTGTGTATGGATGTGAGCATCTGCATTCCACAGTGCATGTATGAAAGTCAGAGGACAACTTTGGGTGTCAGTTCTTGTCTTCTACCTTGTTTAAAACAGTGTCTGGTTTCCCCTCCAAGGTTAGTAAGGGAGATTAAAGGAGAGAATGAAAATGAGCTCCATGGCCATAGCACCATTCCCGTGGTATGTACAATAGAGCTGGTGGGAAGTAAAAGAACACGTACTTGCTGCAGCAATCTTTTGATCCTTCTGCTGGCGAGCTTGGCAGCCAGGCGCATCAAGGGGTGCACGGGAGGAAACTGCAACAGAGAGGCCTTGTGAGACCTGAAAGGGTCGATGCGAGCTGATACATCATCAACACTGCAGGAATATTTCAATATCCCGGGGCTATGTACATTTCTTTTGACTCACTTCTCTAACAAATGGATTTAATTTTTTCAGAGCAAAATCTATTTCTGAGCCTCAGCTTCCAAGGCTATATTTTTTAATTTTTTTAAAATTTTTATTTATTTGAGAGAGAGAGGCAGACAAAGAGAGAGAATGCCCCCAATGCTGTGTTTTTAATTTAAAAAAACAAAAAAAAAACAAAAAAAAAAACAACTGCTTGCCTTGAGATCAGGTTTCATTTCCACATATCATTTAGGAATATTCCCCCTTGGGGGCCTGGAAAGATGGCTCAGCAATTAAGGCACTTGCCTGCAAAGCCTAAGGACATGGGATCAATTACCCAATACCTACAAAAAACCAGATGCACAAGGAATATTCTCTTGGGGTCAGTCAGCCCCAGCACATGCTCAGGCAAATGTACTGCCTTATCCAGTCCACATGAATCCTCTGTGCACTTTGGTTTACTGGAAAGCTGTCTGTGATCTCTGTGCTTTGCGGGTTCTTTCTCCTTGGTGGTACCATGGCCTTTGGTGATAATATCCCCTTCCTTACCTAATCCTCATTCTTAGACCTGAAGTACTAATGACTTTTTGCTTCTTGAGGGAAACATAATTTGCTAAGTGTTTCTTTTTTTTTTCTTTTTTTTTTTTTTTTTTTTTTTTTTTTTTTTTTTTTTTTTTTTTTTTTTTTTTTTTTTTTTTTTTTTTTTTTTGATTTTTTGAGGTAGGGTTTCACTCTAGCTCAGGCTGACCTGGAATTCACTATGTAGTCTCAGGGTGGCCTCGAACTCATAGTGATCCTCCTACCTCTGCCTCCCGAGTGCTGGGATTAAAGGTGTGTGCCACCACACCTGGCGTGTTTCATGTTTTTTGGTTTTTGGTTTTTTTTAAGTATTTTATTTATTTATTTGAGAGAGAGAGAGAGAGACAGAGAGAAAGAGAGAATGAGCATGCCAGGGCCTCTAGCCACTGCAAATGAACTCCAAACACATTGCCCCCTTGTACATCTGGTTTCATGTTTTTAAGAGCTTCTTGACTTGCAAAGCATTAAACATATAAATAAGTGACTTTCATACAGTAGAACTCCAGTCACTGTGACAACACCTGAACTAAAAAGTTCTGCTCTATGACCTTCCCAGTTTTCCTCACATCACGCCCTATGGAAATTACCCACACAAACTGCTTCCAAAGGTGACTCAAATTTATAAGTAAATTAATCAGGCACAGTGGTACACACCTTCAATCCCAGCACTCAGGAAGCAGAATTAGGACTATCACTTTGAATGTGAGCCATCCTTAGACTACATAATGAATCCAGGTCAGCTTGGGCTACAGTAAGCCCCAACTTTTAAAAAATAAAATAAAAAAACCAAAAACATTAGCTGGGTATGGTGGCACCCACCTGTAATCTTAGCACTAGGGAGACTGAAGCCTGAGGATCATAAGTTCAAACCCAGCCTGGGTTATATCCTGAGACCCTGTCTAAAAAAAAAGACAAGAAAAGAAAAGAAAAGAAAAGAAAAGAAAAGAAAAGAAAAGAAAAGAAAAGAAAAGAAAAGAAAAGAAAAGAAAAGAAAAGAAAGAAGGAAGGAAGGAAGGAAGGAAGGAAGGAAGGAAGGAAGTCAAAAAACAAGCTCAGTGATATGAGGCTCTGGGTTTAATGAAAAAAAAAGTAAGTTAGCAATGATGGATCTTATTCCCATTTTTCATACACACCCTGACATCCACAGAAGTTGCTTATTCTTGGGTCATAGTGGCAGGATGGTACTTTAAATTGTAAAGTACTTTCCAAAATTTAAGAAGGGGAGGAAATAAGGAACCACAGAAACAAAGTACAGCACTTACTGGGCTTTTCTTGTCCCTCTAAATATTTCTGTAGTGTGTTCTTTATCCACCACCCCCCAATGAAGAAAAAGACAATTCCCGCTGCCCTGGGGTGGGAGTTGGGGCACCTTGGAAGCTACCATGCAGAGGTTATCTAGAGACTACCTGCTTTCTACATGTCTGCATATGTATATACATTCAAAAGCAATAAAAGGCATGCAGAGGAGAGTCATTTTTACAGAAAGCTGATGACAATAAAATACTGACCCCAGTATTAACTGGATGTGTTGGCTCCTGAGATCTGGAGTAATGAAATAAAAACTAAATATGAAAAGAAAGCAATATTAGTACTAAGAGCCATTTGCTCTAAGTGTAATGTATGCTGCATGCTCCAGGGCTGGATAGTACTCACCCTTTTGTATATGCCTTGATTATCCTGGAAATAGAATATTATTAGAACAGGTAACTGATGAGCTTTCCATTGTACAGTACACCATGCATCTCACTGGATTTACTAAAATCAAGTATCATAAAATAAAATGCCTCCTATGAAGCAATTTTCCATTAAGTTACTTAGGCTGTAGTTCACACAAGATTTTATAATAAAGGAAATTGTCATTTTAAAACTTTGCCTCTTTTAATCTTTTCAATATTTTGGAGGAAAACTGCTTTCTCCAATTCATAGAATAAATACTCTTAACACATCTCAAAAATCTTCAAATTAGCAAGCTTTTCTCCCTAAAAAATTTTCTACATAAATTTTTCACTCTTGCAAAAAAGCTGAGTCCTTTGTGCCTAAGTCTTTGTGCACATGGATGGCAGCTGCACATGAAGCAGATCTATGACATTCTAGGAAGAAGGTGTCTTATAGAACACAAATAGTGTGTAGATTTTCATGTCCATATTTATGAAATCTCTAGATATGATTACTGTGAACTACCTTTTAAATATTTTGATTCACATCTCATTCACATTTAAACATTCTTGAATCAACTCACACCTCAATCAAGACAGAAATTGAAATTGTTGATAACACTTCTAATTTTATTGTTGTAAACACAATCATAATTTCCTCAGACTTTATGGAGAGATTCTTCAGTGGAAACAGACAATACCAATACATTCTCCTCCACTCTTCCTGCCAAGCATGTATGGGGGCATGCATACTTGGCCCATACATCTACAGGCACACATAATTAACCAACATTACTAGTAGCAAAGGCTCTGTGGAAGTCAGCTATTATAAATTATAACAAAATATTTACTACTTACTGAGCTTCTTGTCATCAGACTATGTGTGTATATTTGTTTTTATTTTATTTTTTATTGACAATTTCTTTAATTGTAGACAATAACCCATGTTATTTCCCTCCCTCCCCTACCCCTTTGAAACTTCACTCTCCATCATATCCCCTCCCCCTCTCAATCAGTCTCTCTTTTCAGTTTGATGTCATGTGCATGTGTGCACATGTTCATGTGCATTTATTGGCACACAATATTTTGTGTTCATCAGCTTTCTACTTTGCTTTGCAGGTCCCAAATAATGAGAAATATATAATTGTTTTTCCTGTTTCCTGGTGCTAATCAGCCCTCTCCACATTTCATATGCACCCTTCTTGCTTTATTCTTTTATTTTTCAGAGAAAAACATGTACAAAGTTTTAATCATGTATCAATACATTCATTTTTCCCAACTAAAAGATAGATTCCATGAGGGTTTCATTTGTTTGGGTCACTGCTCTATCCCCTGTACCTGGCATGGGGCATGATTATCAGGGACTCAAAGCATGAAGAGTTTCTGCAGATGACATTATTTTCAGAATTAACCACTTTCTAAATTGCCTGAAGATAAAAGTTCCCTGTCACAGGAGTGGACTTGGATCCCAGGCAACTTATCATGAAAGTGGGCAGGAGAAAAGAGAAAAAGTGACATTTTAGAACTCACATTTAGGGGCAGCAGCAAAGGCCAGGAAGAGCCACAGCCTCACTATCCAATACTTGAAAATATGGGAACTTTTCCCAGTGAGCAATTCCTTGCTCTTCTGCAGTTAGAAATAATGAATATGATAGCCTTAGCAGGCATTTCACAGTGAGGCATTTCACCATGGGTTTTTGTTTGGAAAAACCTACAATCCAATTTAGTCACTGCAGGTCATACATGGGACAGCTACAGGGGACACACCTTCACAGCCTTCGTGTGCAGAATAGGGAGTCCCCTTGGTGCAAGGTGTGGAGGCAGTGGCAAAGAGGTGGGAAGCTGTAAGTTCTCACTTTGATTTCTGCTCCTTATATCAAGGCTTTAAAGATCATTGTGAATGGCAAACTGAGAACAAAAAGATATAGATCAGATATATTTATGAAGTTTGAAAAAGTGGGATGTGCATCTTGAAGAGCTGTATGCTAATGTTTGTGCTAACTGGGATTGTTACAACCATTATACCCACGGGAGGAAAGTAATAAATGAAGTGATTAAGGACCTGCCAAAGTTGAACAGAAGTTGTGTTTGAGCCCAGGTAACTTGACTTTAGAGAATGGGTGGTTTATTGCAGCCCATAAGGAAGTCAAAGAAAAAGCCTGCACCAAGATTTAAAGGGGGCTGCAGAAATTGCTTAGTGGTTAAAGCTCTTGCCTGCAAAACCTAAGGACCCAGGTTCAATTTCCCAGGATACATGTAAGCCAGATGCACAGGGTGGTGCCTTCTTCTGGAGTTCGTTTGTGGCTGGGGGCTCTGGTGCACCCATTCTCTCTCTCTCTCTCCCTCCCTCTCCCTCCCTCCCTCCCTCCCTCCCTCCCTCCCTCCCTCTGTCTCTTTCTCTTTTTCTCTGTCTCTCTCCCTCTTCCTCTATATCTCTTAAATTTTTAAAAAGAGATTTAAAGGGCCTGATATATTAGGGGAAGAGTGAGATGTTTGCTATGGCTGAAGCATGTGCTGAGGGTTGGGGAAGTGGGTTGGAAAAGGAAATGTGGCTGGCTCACAGTGAAAACAGGTAAACAAGGTTCAGAATCCTGGACTATCTTGAGACTACTTTTTTGTACTTTCAATGAAATCAACCTCGACTTTGTATCTACTGAACTGTCTTTGTTGTGGTTATTACAGTTCATGTTTGATCAGGTCCTTTCCATGAAAACTATTATTTCGGAGAACTGTTATGTCATAGTACATGAATTTTTGATGTACTAATATGATATATCATGGCATATATAATTAATTTTATTATATATTCATATGCTATATATATATATATATATATAATATATATATATTATATTTGTTTTTTGAGGTAGGGTTTCACTCTAGTCCAGGCTGACCTGGAATTCACTATGCAGTCTCAGGGTGGCCTTGAACTCATGGCGATCCTTCTACCTCTGCCTCCCGCATGCTGGGATTAAAGGCATGCACCACCACACCTGGCAGCTACTAATATTTCATACTAATTTACACTGAAAAGAGAAAATTGACATATTCTTGTACACACATATATACAACATTCTCCTGCAGATAGCAAAATATAAATTATGATGTAAATATATGCAATGATATAATTACAGGAACTACCACATACATGCATTACCTTCAGTTGGCTAGAAAGAACTGCCCACTGATTCAGACAGTATACCAGGTGCTAAAACATAAAATGAAGACAGAGTATCAAAGATAATAAATTCTTTAGTCTGTAGAATTCTTTTACAGCATGTTTAAAGCTCTAAATTGTTCCATTTATGCACGTTGGATTATCTTACCATATTGTATGGTGAATTTCCACACTAACCTCAGAATATCTTAAATGAGGCAATGAAAGAGTAACAATGAGTTTTGCTGCAGCCAAAAATATGGTCTTAAAATAGTTTTAAATGAACATTCTCCACATGATATTTCAAGGCCCAGACTAAATAAAAATCTCACAGTATTGCATAATAGCATACCTCAAGCTGCACAATATCCACACCATCTGGAGGAGCCATTAAAGGTTTAGAAAGTCCTATGGTGAAAAATCATAAAAATACCAATAGAGAAAATGAATCATAGACTTATCTTCTATAACTTTAATATGAATAATATTCAGATATTCTATTAGAACAACACACTAGCAAAGAACTGTAGATGAGTGGTCAATGAGAAAGAAAGATATATACAATGCTGTTACAAGGAATTGCAAAAGAAAGCCCATGTATTTCTCCCTACCACGAGCACATCTGAGATCTCTAACAGTATTAATTTTAAACCACATCAGTTCAATTTGCCAGAAGTTTCTAGTCCAGGCGTTAGAAAATCAGAAGAGAAGGGGAAATACCTAAATAACAGCTTAGTTCATATTTTGATGGAATTTGTGAGGATAGACTATCAGATAATGGTACTTATCAAGTCCATCCCTCTGAGTCATGGTTGGTTCTTTTTATTTTTTCAATTATTTATTTATTTATGTAAAAGAGATAGAAAGAGGGAGAGAGAGAGAATGAATGCACCAGGATCTCCAGCTACTGCAAATGAACTCCAGACCTGTGCATCTGGCTGACATGAGTACTGGGAAATTGAAACTGGGTTCTTGGGCTTTGCAGGCAAGTGCCTTAACCACTAAGCCATCTCTTCAGCCCATGCTTGGGACTTTTAAGAAGTGCAGGTACCTGACTTTACCCCATCAGACCCTCCAGGGATGGGGTTATGGGGAGAGTTGCTACCAGCATACAGTTGGATCATGTCAGCCCTTTTCTGATTTAAATAAATACACCTTCTCATTTACATAAAATGCAAAACTTGGAAGCTAATGCTGAAGTTGAAAATTTTTTTAGGTAGGTCAACAGTAATCAGATGAGATTAAATGTGTAAATATAACTTTATGAACTTGGATGTCTTAAAATGTGGACCATGTAATATATGGGACCTGAGCAGTTTGTATTTTAAAAGCGAAAATACAATGGAATATTTTGTTCTCTGCAACCTGAGTCAAAAGAAAGCTAAGCAATATCACAGCATTTCCAAATAATGGTTCAGGCCTTGAAAAGTAATGGCCTGACTTGAAATGATAGGATATAAGGTAGAGTTAAACGTCAGCATAGCTGCATAGCTTTCTTTGAAAGATAGAAATTAAGGTACATATGTTAACTGCCTCTAAAGAACATAACCAGGACTCCTGGTTAGAAGTTAGATGTGATCAGGTTTCTGCTCTGTTTACTTAAATGATGTTTTCTCTGATTATAGTCATTCAATAATGCAAAACAATGCAAATCAATCCCAGAAATATTTACTGAGAGGTCTGCGTTAAAACAAAGTCAGAAGCTGGGCATGGTGGCACATGACTTTAATCCCAGCACTCGAGAGACAGAGGTAGGAGAATTGCCAAGAGTTTGAGGCCAACCTGAGACTACATAGTGAATTCCAGGTCAGCCTGGGCTACTGGGCTAGAGTGAAACCCTACCTCGGGGGGGAAAAAAAAGACAGAGAAAGCAGGGTCCTGCCCACAAGGAACATAAAATCAAATAGGAAAAAGAATTAGGTGAATAAAAATATACAATTAAATAAAAGGCAATACCAAATTTTCAAAAGTGTAATATGCATTCTTCGGGTGGCTAGAAGAGACAGCAACTGGCTGCCCAGAGCTGGCAAGAATCTAGAAGCCCTGCTAGAAAACTAGATAAACCCTCTGCTGGGGACGGGTTATGCTATGTTCCTTGAAGTGCCCGGGTTTTACGATTACAATTTAGGACACAATAAAATAAGCTTACTGTTTGGAATGTATTTTCTCAAAGATTTTCTGCTCCTCTAAATCAAAATTCCAGTGGGAAAATTTAATAGTTGTTGTCGCCAACCGTAGCTTTTTTGCCACGTGCCACTTCCCTGAAGTCTATAGCAATTGTTTGGAGACGATGCTCAAGAATTGGGACTTTGAACACTCACCCCACCTCCACCCATCCCCACAAATGTTTTGATTCTCAGAAATTGGCGAAGGGGACGGGTCAGCACCTCGGACAGCGTCCCGGAAGCCCAGGGCCTCCAGGCTCCCCTGTGCATCACCTCCCTTAAATCTCAGAAACGCTTTGAGAACACCCGCCAACTCGCATTGTTTGGGATTGGAAACTCCGTTTTACTGCCTGTGTCCTCGTCTCGTGCCTCTCCCGAACACAAACAACGAAATGGTCTGCCACAGGCTCGCGTGGAGGCCATGCCTCACGTGGAGGCCATGCCTCACCCTTGAATTCAGGACACTGCTGGGGCAAGAGCTGTTTAAACATAGTCCCTCTGGGAAAAGCCTCTTTGGGCTGTGGCTTCTAGCTGTTCCCATCATCCCTTAAGGGGTTAGAAACATATAGCAAGCCAGAATGCACACGGATAGATGTGGGGAGAAGGAGGAGGAAGAGAGATTGACTCCCTGCAGAACAGCCCCAAAGGGTCAAGGTCGTCCCATTCTTACCTGAGGATAGAATCTGTAGCATGCAGAAGCAGTAGATGACCAAGATGGGAGAGAGCTGGGGAAACAGATGTTTCATTTTCAAAGCCTGGTTTTTCTTTCTGGGCCACAGATGTGTGCTGCTCAGACAGGCACTGGGCTTTCCCCCAGGGCCCAAAGACAGAGGCAACCCATCTGACCAGCCCAGGGCAGTTGGTGCCTTTATTGTCAGCATCTTGAAGCCCATTGGCTGAGCACCAATCAGCTTTGCGCAGGAGGACCCTGGCTTTCTCATAAATGTCATGCTGGGCCCTTATTCATAGAATAATATCCTCCTGGTGCGGGCATTATAGAGAGTCATCTTTTTCAACCCAGAAATACAAATAAAAAGTAGAGAGTCATAATTGTTATTCTATAATGGCTTGGCAAAAAATTCTGACTCAGGAAAGGCCTTTTCTCCTCTCCAATTCAGAGACACAGACACAAACCCATGCAGTCTTGCCTGATGAAGTCTTGCTTCCTATGAAACTGTTCATTTCCCACCAGCAACAAAGAATGTTTTATGGTCTTTGATGCATCTAATAAAAACAAGATGTGAAGTCCGGGATATAACATTACAGAATGCCAAAGTTCAGTTAGAGTTCTGGGATTTTTTTTTCTTTTGCTTAAAAAATATTCAGTTTTTTCATGTATGTGTCCACGTGCGTGTGCGTGTGTATGTGCATGTGAGATGACCTTCAGGAATGCCAACCTCCTCCACTAACTGGCTTTTTTTTTTCAGTGTGGGTATTGGGGATTGAACTCATGTTCTTGGGTTTGAGACGCAAGTACTCTCAACTCATTGAACTATTTCTACAGCCCTCTTTTTTTTATTTTTATAAAATCATGGCTGGAAATTTATCTCATTAAGATTTTTCAAGATTTATTTCTAGGAACAAGTTAAGTGCTTCAAATTAAGTCAGTATTCAAAAACTTATTGCTTAATAATAATATGACTCCATGTACTGAGCTCCACATCTTGGGATCTGTTTGGGTCATTTTACATACATATATTTCATATAACTCTCACAGAAAGTGCATAATAAATGTGTTACTGTCCTGATCTTATGAGCAGAGAGACTGGGACTGGGAGAGATTAAGCCACTTGCCTAAGGCCACTCTGCTCTCTATGGTCAAAACAAACATTTGAATCCAAGCATAGCTGAGCCTGTCAGTAGGTCTGTAGACAATGGGATTTTGGTTAATAAATTACTATATTTTTCCTAAAAGGGCTTCCTTGAAGTTAGATGTGAGATAGAAAGGAGGATAAAGAATGAGATCTAGCCAGGTGCACGCCTTCAATCCCAGCACTCGGGAGCCAGAGGTAGGAGGATTGCCATGAGTTCGAGGCCACCCTGGGACTACGTAGTGAATTCCAGGTCAGCCTAGGCTAGAACAAGACCCTAGCTTGAAAAAGGCCACCCCCCCCAAAAAAAAAAGAATGAGATCTATTTCTTGTCTAAAGGATAAGGCATATGACATATGAACTTATATACTTACGGTCTTTTAATTATTCATACCTTTAATTTTTGCCCTTTCAGAAGTTTCAAGATCACTAATAGCCACTGAATGTTTACAGTGTACCTCAAACATGTTAACATTTGTCCGTCTGTTAGTTTCTAATTTTTAAAGATTTATTTTTTAATTATTTTTATTTATTTATTAGAGACAGAGAGAGGGAAAGAGGGAGAGTGAGAATGGGCATGTCAGGGCCTCTAGCCACTGCAAACGAACTCCAGACATGTGTGCCCCCTTGTGCATCTGGCTTATGTGGGACCTGGAGAATCAAACCGGGGTCCTTAGGCTTCGCAGGCATGTGCCTTAACATTTAAGCCATCTCTCCAGCCCTAGTTTCTAACTTTTAAATAATTGAACCAATTTACCTAAGTGAAATAAATTTTAAGTGAATGAACATTTTAAGAATAATTTTAAGCTTGGGAAGTGGTTTTTTTGTTTTGTTTTGTTTTGTTTTTTTGATGTAGGGTTTCACTCTAATCCAGGCTGACCTGGAATTCACAATGTAGTCCAGGGTGGCCTCCAACTCACGGCAATCCTCCTACCTCTGCCTGCCTTCTGAGTGCTGTGATGAAAGGCACGCACCATCCCACCTGGCTTTCAACATCTTTGTAAAAAAAAAAAATTTATTTTTGTATTTTTGTTTACTTATTAAAAGCCTAGATCCTTAGCTTCCCTAACAAGTGCCTTAACCCATAAGCCATCTCTCCATATTGTATGTATATACTCTTGCTCCTCTCTTTCCCTCTCACCTTCCCTCTCTTCCTTCAAATGCACGGAAGGTGCTTTGGACACATATGTGCTTATGTATGTATGTATGTAATATGTAACGAGCTTTGTAAAAGGGGGCCTCCGTTTGCTTACTTTCTTTGTTTCCTTTGTAATTCCTGGCTGGCCCTCCCTTCAATTTATGATGTGGATAATCTCTGTGCTCAAGATGGTGTATGGAAGAAAGGCCCTGGTTTAGGAGCTGAGTCCCACTAAGAATTTCTCACAAGCCAGCAGTCAGCCTTGGAATGCTTTGCAACCTGACACCACAGAGGTATGATCCCTCTCCAGTGCTGCCCAAGCCATTGAACAGAACAATGGCAGAAGTCAGACACATGCCACTCTAAACTACTGCCAGATGAACTGTTCTGACTTAAGTCGCTAGCTGCTGTTTGCTTGTTTGTTTGGGGGCGGGAGGAGGGGAGCTTGTAGACGATTCTAAAGCTCCCATAAGTAACCCTTATCTACCTACTTCATCTTATCCAGGCTCTGTAACTAACCGAAATAAACTCACTGCTGTTTTGCGAAACTTGAAAAAAAATAATAATAATTTTAAGTAAGAGTTACTCAGAAAAAAAAATGCTTATTCGTGTCTTCAAATGGTGCATTTTGCAAAAAAGAAAAGGTCAATTCATAACAGAGTGGGAATTATGAACTACTTTATAGTTGTGCTATTTTCCTCCTTCCTTGAACGAGCAAGAAATAGATATTTCTGCTTATTACAATAGGTAACACTTTGGAAGAAGAATAGCTCATGGCCTTTAAATGCCAGACAGACATTTACCACTGTCTCACAGAAAGTCTTTACTGAATGAAAGGGAAAAAATATGAATAAATGCTTTGTAGGGGCTGGAGACATGACTTAGCAGTTAAGACACTTACCTGCAAAATCAAAGGCCCCAGGTACCCACGTAAAGCCAGATGCACAAGGTGGTGCATGCTTCTGGAATTGTTGGTTGGTTTTTTTGTTTTTTTTTTCCAGTGGCTAGAGGCCCTGGTGCACCCATTCTCTCCCTATCTGTCTCTGTCTCTCGCTCAAATAATTAAATAAATAAAACATTTAAAAAATGCTTTTTAAACACAAACCACTCACAAGCACTTGAGACACTTAATAATGGCAAAAGTTTGAGATAGTTCTACTGTCTGTCAGCAAAATGCTTCTTAAACATTTGGTCTATGTCAATAAGGTATACACACATAATTTTACAAATAAACTCTGGGATGAAAGATTTATAACAAACTGATGTTTATCTTGCATATTTTGTCTACATTAATTCTCAAATACTCAGGACAAAAAGTAAAATATCATTTTAATGGTAATTCATAAATTGAAAAGGAAAAACATAAGAAAACAGCAGTATTTTTACTATGCCAACAACATAGTTATGGACTGTGTTGATTCTCCTCCCCCAAAATTTACATGCAGAAGCCCTGTACCCAGTGTGACTGTATTTGGAGATTAAGCTTTCTAGGAAGTAGTTACCATTAAGTGAAGTTGTAAGAGTAGGATCTAACTGAGTGTGCTTATAAGAAACAGAAGAGGTACCAGATGTCCTCCAATCCCCACTGCACACAGAAGAAAGGCTATGGGAGGACACAGTGAGAAAGGATACCTACCTCTGTCTACAAGCCAAGGAGAGGAACGTCACCGAAACCAGCCTTGCAGAGCTGTGAGAAAATATGTTTCTGCGCTTGGAGTCTCTGGTCTCCAGTCTGTGGTATGATGTTAGGAGAGTCCAAACAGAATAATCAAACATAAAGGGTTTTTTTTTTTAGTAAGTCAGTAAAAGATAAAACAGTAACAAGAAAAAGTTAGGAATTCTCACTGCTTTCAAATTATAATTATCTACAATAAAATCCAAAATAATCAACTCACAAAATATTTTAAGTTCATCAACATGGACAAATTTTTTTTCAAAAACTAATTTCAGGGGTAATTTCCTTAGGAGCAAAAATAATTTAAATTGAATTAGAAAATATAAATAGCTTTAAAAATTATGACTGATCAAGAACTGAATGGAAGAATAAATGTTCATGACAATGAAAAATAAAATTACAAAATGTGGGCTGAGAAGATGGCTCAGTAGTTAAAGGTGCTTGCTGGCAAACCTTGCTGCCCTGGGGTTCAACCCCAAGCCACCATGTAAGCTGGATGCAAAAAGTGACACAAGTATCTGGTGTTCATTTGTAGTGGCAAGAGGTCCTGACACACCATTCACTTCCATCCCCCACACAAGTACAAATAAATAAAAATTAAAAATAAGTAAATAAGCAAACAAAACTTTCAAGAAAAATATAAAAGAATAAATAAAATAATAATTGTCCTAAAAGATTCAATGTTGTTAAAGCAACCATGGTCAGAAAACTCCTAGTCAAAGCAAACCTTTCCTCCTTTTTGTTTATAATCTCACATAATTTGTCCAACAAGGTTCAATGTTGTTAGAGATTCAATGTTAACTTAATTAATTACAAGTTAATATATAAAGTCAGTATAAAACTAACTAAAATCCAAAATGACTCATGAAATTTTTAAACATTCTGAAATTAATTTGGGAGAGAAAATATTCAAGAATAATCAACCATGTTTTGGAAAAACCATAGCACTTTCACAATGTCAAACTGTACTATAAAGCGGTAATAATCATGATATTCTGGGGAAGCTTGTTACTGCTCCACTAATGGAAAAGCAGATCAGTAAAGTGGAATGGGGAGTCTTGAAGCAGATTGGTTTAACTGAAGGAAAGGCGGCATTTCAAGTCTTTTAAAATGGTAAAATGCTTGATAAATGGTATTATCAACAACTGGCTAATCACTAGGCAAGAAAAGCTTTTCTTATTTCAAACTATAAACTAAATCCCACAAGGTCAGTAAGCTAACCCTAATATACACACAAGCATCATCAATATCTTTAAATTTCCTCTATGTTATACTATTTTGATAGATTCCAAATCTTTCTTGGGATTTGGAGTTCAGGTCAGTGATAAGGTACTTGCCTAATATGCTTGAGGCCCTGGGTCCACCCTCCCTTTATGCGCCATACCCTTTTGCAGGAGATCATGTCTCACAGAAGGTAGAGTATAGACAACTCCTTCACACAAACACTCTGGCACACATGTGCTCATACATACATGCAACATACATACACATATAAATAACTAATTAGAATATCATATATTGGAAATCCATTTAACTTACCTAATATATCAGACATCATAGCTTAGCAACACAGCCCACTGTAGGGTATTGTTTCCCTGAGTGGTCACAGATAACAGGCGGTAGTGGCTCATTGCCATTCCTGGCATTGCAGGAAAGGACTGTACTGCATACTGTTAATCCAGGAAAAGATCAAAATTTCAACTTTGAAATAGGGTTTCTACTGGATGTGTCTTTCTTTCATGCTGTCATAAAGCCACAGAAAGCATAGGAGAAGCCATCACAAGCCTGATACAGTCTGAAAAATAAGCTTTGATTTTTCCTGCACCTTTCCTGTTCTCCTCATATGCCACATTTGCCTGACCATCACTTAAAGAATACAAGGGCTGGGAATGTGGCTCTATGGTGGAGTGCTTGCCCATGAGCCCTTAGACTCTAAACAAGAAACACAAAACACAGAGACACAAAGATACTTATACAAAATCTTATATTAGAGAAAAATAGAGCCAAGTTTTTAATTGGAAAATTACTCTTAAACACAATCTAAAATAAAGAAGCAATGAAAGGAAAAATGATAATTTTATGATATTTTTAAAGCTCTAGATTTTTTAAAGCACCACCATTTAATAAGCAGGCAAAAGATACACAGGATAAGTATTTGCAAAAGTTAAGAGGATTCTTGTACTCAAAGTAAAGAGACAAGGTGGGAAGTTAGACAAGAAAGAGTAAGGGAAAGAAGAAAAGAAAGAAGAAGGAAGGAAGGAAAGAATGAATGGGGAGGAAGGAGGAAGGAATGGCAATCTACTCATCTTAGAGGAAAACTTCAACTTGATTATTAATAACATGTAAATATAGGCAACTGTTGAATAAAAAAGGTCTATGTGCACCGATAGAATAAGTTACTTTTAGCAATGAATAAGAAAAAAACTTATAAAACACTGAATTCCATATGCTCTGGTTTCATTTAACTTCTGTGTAACAACAAAACACAGCTATCTGCCTAACTGGGTCAGTAATTTGGGCTGTGCTCCAGGGCACAATTATCCCATCCAAATAATAACCAGCCCTGGCCCTGTTTAGCTTCAGGCATGTTCATGGTGGCATGCCATAGACGGGGGACAGTTGTTATGCCACATTCAGCTCGCTTGAGGTAGACTCATTCACACATTTGCATTCACCTGAGGAACAGATAGAGGACCTGAGTTCTTTATCCATGTAGTCTCTCATTCTCCAGATGGCTGGTCCAGGCTTGCTCCCCCTTTTTTTGGAGTTCTAAGACAGTGAGAATGAAAATTACCATGCCTCTTGAGTCCTAGGTTTGGAGCTGGCACAACTTCACTTCTCTTGCACTATCCTAGCTACCTTAGTTACTTTTCTGGTCACTGTATCAAAATACCTGTCATAAGGGCTGCACAGATGGCTTAGTGGTTAAGGTGCTTTCTGCAAAACCAGAGGACCCAGGTTTGATTTCCCGGTACCCACCTAAGCCAGATGCACATGATGACACATGCAACCATGCACACCCATACTCTCTCTCTATCTCTCACACACATACTTTCTCTTGCTCTCTCTGCCTCTTTTTTATTTTAGAGAGAGAGAGAGAGAGAATTGGTGTGCTAGGACTTCAGCCAGGGCAATTGAACTCCAGATGCTTGCACCACCTAGTGAGCATGTGTGACCTTGCACTTGGCTAACATGGGATCTGGAGAGTAGAACATGGATCCTTAGGCTTCACAGGCAAGCGCCTTAACTGCTAAACCATCTCTGCAGCCCTCTCCCTCTTTCTCTCTCAAATAAATAAATAATGAAATATTTTTAAAATACCTATCACAAGCAACTTCAAGGAGGAAATCTGAAGGATTGTGTCTTCAGAGGGTTCAGTCCATCCATGGTGACTTGACTCTGTGCACTTGAGAAAACCATAGGGAAGAGAGGGATTTTTACCTCATGGAAGACAGTATTGGAAGAATCCAGAGTAAGATATAACCTCTAAAGACACACTCCTTGTGAGCTATTTCCTTCAACTTGGCCTCACTCCTATAATTGGCTTCATATTATGAATCCATTCATCAGGTCAAGACCAACATGATCTAATCATTTCTGGAAATGTTACCTCACACAGACACACACACTTTTCTTTTGTGCGTGTGGTGTGGGTAGCACACATGAGTGGGTGTGTGCATGTTCACATGTGTGTGGGAGACACGTGTGCAGGTACACATGTGGAGACCAGAGGTCGACATCGAGTGACTTCCTCAATTGCTCTCCACCTTATTTACTGAGGCAGGCTCTCTCCCTTGAACCCACAGTCCATGGATTCAGCTAGTCAGCTAGCCTGAGTGCTGGGATTACAGGTATAATCAGTACAGTATGTACATGGGTACTGGAGATCTGAACTCAAGTTCTTATGCTTGTATACAAACTATTTATACACTAAGCCATTTCTCTAGCTCCTAATCTAGGCGTTTATTAATGCCATCAAATCAACTATCATAACAAATCATGTTAGTCTAAGCCAGTCACAAGGTTAGACCAAATTGAAGTGGAAAAACTGAATTTTGAATGTCATTGAGATGAGCTAGAAAGTGTTATGCCCAATTTTTCAATCTGCAAATCTCTAATATGTAAGAGTTTATTCAAAAATAGAGCATGTAGGGCTGGAGAGATGGCTTGGTGGTTAAGGCACCTGCCTGCCTACCAAGCCTAAGAACTCCGGTTCCAAACTCCAGGTCCCATGTTTAGCCAGATGCAGAGTGACACAAGGGCACAATGCTGCACTTGCCCACAAGGGGGCACATGCATCTGGAGTTCTTTCACAGCAGCTGAGAAGCCACTGGCGTACCCATTCTCTCTCTCTCTCTCTCTCTCTCAAATAAAAAAAAAAATAGATCAGTAGCTATGCATATATGCGCACATAGCTAAGTGCAAAGTAAGAGTGGAATGCCCCCACACCCCAAAATGGGAGTGATTCTCACATAAGGAGTGTGATTGGCAAAACAATCTTTTGTATTATCTGTCTTTGAATTTTTGCATTGATAATTTATGAATCACTTGTATATACAAAAGCACATTTAAAAAATGTTACAAGGGGCTGGAGAGATGGCTTAGTGGTTCAGGCACTTGCCTATGAAGCCTAAGGACCCAGGTTCAATTCCCCCATACCAATGTAAGCCAGATGCACAAGGTAGTGCATGCATCTGAAGTTCATTTGTGGTGGCTGGAGGCCCAGACATGCCTATTCTCATTCTCTCTGCCCCTCCCCACCTCTTTCTCTCTCTCAAATAAATAAATATACAAAAATTTTAATGTTACAAACTCTGATATACTCTTTGGCGTATGGATTAATATTCAGAGGTCTGAATTTATATATATATATGATCAGTTCCCTTCTTTATTTCATTTATTTCCAAAGTGTTTCACTTGTCATGCATTATTGAAAGGGCTTTAAGCAGTGGTTTGTCAGTGCCAATCCAAGTTAATAAGATGTAACTTCTGAATGAGTGAACTTGGCATGTGGAGTTCCCAGACTATATGAAATAAGTAAATGCCACAGAGTTAAACTAAAAATACTTCTTCCTTCTCACATTAAATTAGCTTCTACTTTGTAAATGGTTATAATGATAAAACTCAGCAGGCTTTCAAAGAACTGAACTATAATCTGTAAGATATAAAAAATATAATTTATAGCCAGGTGTGGTGGCGCACGCCTTTAATCCCAGCACTCGGGAGGCAGAGGTGGGAGGATCACTGAGAGTTCGAGGCCAGCCTGAGACTATATAGTGAATTCCAGGTCAGCCTGAGCCAGAGTGAGACCCTACCTTGAAAAAAACAAAACAAACAAAAATATATATATAATTTGTAAATCAATAATAAGTTTCTATGTTCAAAGCATAACTTCCCAAGTTCCTTAGTGATGCCTGATATCCTTCAAGATCTTTTTGATCCAAAGTAAATTATGATACAATAAGGAAAAAATATTTTTTTCCTTTTAGTTAAGACAGACCCCTGTAAAGAAATACAAATTAACAAGTTGAAGTTAAATAGCCTGTATTATCACTTTATTTATGATCTCTCCTTCCAACTCTAAGTCAAAAGTTAGCTTAATTTATGTTGAAACAAAATTCATGTTGTAAAAATATTCAGAGATAACCTTTCAGTGGTGAATGACATTAGCATTCTTATGAAAGGTCTAAGATGCTGGGCAGCTCTGTCTTGCCCTTCAATCTGATGACACAGTACCCTTCCCTCCAGAGAAGGTAGCAAATGGAGCCATCTTGGAAGCAGAGAGCAGTCCTCATCCAACAATACCAGCATCTTTATATTGTATCTCTTAGCCTCCAGCACTTTAATAACTGTATTTCCACTCTTTATTAATTACAGTTTCAGGTATTTTGTTATAGTACCACAAACACACACAGACATAAAGATCCTGCAGTGTACATAGGAGGAACCAGGGAAAATGCATACATCTCAAAGAGATGTTTTAGGTACCATCCCCAGCTGAAAGAAAGAAAAGGATGAGGAAAGCTGGGTGTAGAGAGGGATCCAGGAACAGCAATGAAGAGTAAGGCTTGTTATGCAAAGCTGCCTTCTCTCTCCGTTGATAAAAGTGTCTAGTGACTTACTCCCCTCTTCATGCTGCAGTCAGAGAGACACTCTTGCAAATAGAGATTTCCTTTGTAAAATGAGAATTTCTCTTACACATAGATAACTTGTATTCTATTCTTAGAGCTCCTCCTGTGTTGGATGCCTCCCGAAATAATTAGTTCAAAATATTCCTTATGCAAAAGAGTTTTATTCGGAAGCAGCATATTCTCACCTCCTACAGACATCTCTCGGAGTGACATTTCTGGTCTTCACCAGCATCGATCTATATAGCAAGCATTCTTAGAAAGATTTCTTTCAGGTTCTGGTTGTCAAATCCCACACAGCTGTTTGGTGACAGCAAAAGCCACCTTTGCTTCCCCATTGGCTAACACTGTCCCTACCCACAGAAATGTTCTCGCTTTTCTTCCCATCATCTGAGTCTGCATCCTGCACTTTCTGTTGGTCTTTCTACTTTATTCTGGACTACTATTGATAGGGGATTAGACAACCATGTCCTCTCAGGAGAACCAGGATGTACTAACAGACAAACTCCATGAATGGCTTATGCAGATAACCTGTAGCTCCGATGAAAGCTGTGATTCTATGCATCATGGATAAAAAGGAGTTGCTCTAGTAGTTGGAGATCTGTTTACTGGAAGGCATGTGGACCTGTGCATCTTCTCCACTAAGCAGGAAGAGGGTTATGGGCAAATTCCACATCTCATTGCACACAACTAACATCATGATAATGATGAATTAAAACCTATCATTTATTCTGCATTTTAATTAAACAAAGCATTTGAAGGAATATTTGTGAACATTAATGGCAACAAATGTTTGAAAAGACAACTAGGAAATGAAAAATATGGCTAAAGTCAGGGTTAAGGTTAGCATGAGCAGTAGGGTTGTCCTGTGTATCTAAGGGCCCTCCTTCACAGTTTTTATTTATTTTTTTATTGACAACTTCTATACTTAACAGACAATAAACCATGATAATTCCCTCCCCTCACCCACTTTCCCCTTCACAACTCCACTCTCCATCATATCCCCTCCCTCTCCCCACTAGACTCTCTTTTATTTTGATGTCATTATCTTTTTCTCCTATTATGAGGGTCTTGTTAAGGTATTGCTAGGCACTGCGAGGTCATGGCTATCAAGGCCAATTTCTGTCTGGACAGTTGCATTGTACCCTTCCTTTGGCTCTTACATTCTTTCCACCACCTCTTCCGCAGTGGACCCTGAGCCTTGGAGGGTGTTTTTTTTGTTTTGTTTGTTTGTTTGTTTTTTTATTGACAACTTCCTTAATTGTAGACAATATCCCATGGCACTTCCCTCCCTCCCCCCTCTTCCCCCTTTGAAACTCCACTCTCCATCATATCCCTTCCCCCCCGCAATCAGTCTCTCTTTTGATTTTGATGTCATCTTTTCCTCCTATTATGATGGCCTTGTGTAGGTTGTTTCAGGCACTGTGAGGTCATGGATATATAGCAACAGTCTCTGAACTTCAGATTCATGATCAATCGCTTGTGTTAGAGATGGCCCAGTGATTAAAGGCACTTGCTGGCAAAGCCTGCCAAATCGGGTTCAATTCCCCAGTACTCATGTAAAGTGAGATGCACAAAAGGGTACATGCATCTGGAGTTCATTTTCAGTGGCAATAGGCCCTGTAATGCCCATATTCATTCTCTCTCTCTCTCTCTAAGAAAAATCAAATCCAATAAAAACCTTAAAACAGAAATACATTAACATGCATTGTTAGATTATTTATAAGAAAATCTTGTGCTTTTGCTTTTCTTTGTTTATCTCCATTAGGAAAAAAGAGATGGCATATTTTATATTTTCTTCTACTTAATAAACTGAGATTCTTGTTATCAGCACCTGGAAGCACCTGTTCTTTCAAGGTTTGGATTTCTATTACTTAACTGTGGGAGGAATAAAGTGAGCTTGCTTTAATACATTATTAATGTTTTATTGACACTTGAACTGAGGGTCTTACACATTCTAGACAAGTGCTCTACCACTGAGCTTCACTTCCAACCCAAGTTTTTAAATACGAAGAAAACAATAGAGAAATTAAAGATAGAATATGGAATCTGCCTGAATATACATGATTCTTGATTTTACAACTTTCACAATTCATTTTCCAGAAAATTTCATAACTTCATTTTGCTTTACCACTGAGTAGAACTCCATTGTGTAAATGTGCCACATCTTCATTATCTACTCATCAGTTGAGGGACATCTGGGATGGTTCCATTTCTTAGCTTTTCTGAATAGAGTGCCAATAAATATGGTTGAGCAAGTACCTCTAAGGTAGTGAGACAAGTCCTTAGATATATGCTTAGGAGTGGTATAGCTGGGTCATATGGTAGATCTATTTTTAGCTGTCTCAGGAACCTCCACACTGATTTCCACAATGGCTGGACCAGATTGCATTCACATCTACAGTGTAGAAGGGTTCCTCTTTTTCTGCATCCTCACCAGCATTTATGGTCATTTATTTTCATGATGGTAGCCAATATGACAGGAGTGAGATGGAATCTCAATGTAGTTTTAAAGATGTAGAACTTTTTTTTAGATTTTTATATGCCTCTGTATTTCTCCTTCTGAGAATTCTCTATTTAGTTCCATTAGCCCATTTTTAATTGAGTTGTTTGATTTCTTATTATTTAATTTTTTTAGTTCTTTGTATGTCCCTGATATTAATCCTCTGTCAGATGTATAGCTGGCAAAGATTTTCTAAGAGGCTTTTTTTTTTAATGCATGAAGGGACAGGAGAAGATTCTAGAAGCTCAGGACGGCATAAAGGGTTGCTGAAACAGAAGTCAAAAAACTAGAGAACCTCTTTTCTCTAATCAAACCTTTGGTGGAGGGTCATGGTCCACCCCCTCCCGCCAAGATCATGTCCCAGGAGGTGATTTCAGTCACATAAGGGTCTCTAGGGCAGCTAGCCACAAGGTCAGGAACTGGGGGGGGGGGCAAAGCCTGACTTATGGAATGGTCAGGTGCTTTTTGGGATCAAGGAGGGAAGGCTTCGCCAGTTCTGCCCACTCTGGGTGATGATAGGGCACACTACAACCTTGCCCGAGGGCAAGGAGGGCCAGTCACTGTCACCAGGGTGGGTTCCAACGATAAGGCCAGCTGCAACCCGGACAGCCATGTCCAACAGTTCAGGCCAGCTTCCTCATAGTCCCAGCCCATTTTTAGCAATGCCCAACAAGGGGATACAGTCCATTATGGAAGAGAAGGCATGGCAGTAGGAGCCTTAGGCAGCTGGTCACATTGCATCCACAGTCATGAAGCAGAGTGAGATGAATGTTGACATTCAACTGGCTTTCTCCTTTCTCCCTTTTAGTCAGTCTTGGATGCCATCCTATGGGGATAATGCCACCCATACTCACGTAAGATCATTCTACCTAAGTTAATACTTTCTAGAAATGATCTCACAGACACGCTCAAAAGTATACCTCACTGATGCCTAGACATTTCTTAACCCAATCAAATTGACAATTAAAATTAACCATTATGAGCTGGAGAGATGGCTTAGTGGTTAAGGCACTGCAAAGCCTAAGGACCCATGTTCAATTCTCCAGATCCCATATAAGCCAGACTCACAAAGGTAAGGCAAGTGCAAGGTCATACATGCTCACTAGGTGGTGCAAGCATCTGGAGTTCCATTTCAGTGGCTGAGGTGCTGGCACACCAAGTCTCTCTCTCTCTCTCTAAAATAAAAATTTTTTAAATTAACTATTATAGTTGCCATAACAATATACTTAAGTCTGGGTGCTTTATAAGGAAAGATGGTTGGTTTATTCCCTGTTCTGAAGGATCAAAGGCACGGTTCTGGCATCAGCTCAGCTTTGGTGAGAACCTCATGGTGGAATGTCATTACAACAGCAGGAGTATGCCAGGGGAAGGGATCACATTGTGGAATGTGAAGCCAGAGATCAAGGAGAAGCAGTCTTGTCCTTTTTTTTTTTTTTTTTTTTTTTTTTTTTTTTTTTTTTTTTTTTTTTTGGTTTAAAGATTTCACCACTTTCTAGTATTGACACACCATGGACCCTGCTTTCAATTCATAAACATTTTGGGACACATTCAGGCCATTTGCCAAACTATAGATGGAAGGCATGGATACCTCTTATGAACAATCCCACAGGTCCTTGTCTTTGACAGAGCGCTCTAGAAACCCAAAATTTTAAATGATTTTTGGGTTTTAGATGCATTATTTTTCTGCATGTCTTTTCATGAGCTTTCACCATAAACAATGCCTGTACTTGAGAGAAGGGTTTTTTACATGTAGTCCTCAAACCATCTGCTTCTGAAACTCCTGTGCATGAATGAAAACCACAGGTTCATTTGCCTCATTACAGATTCTGAATTAGTCAATAGACATGGTACATAAGAATCTGCTTTGTAAGAAAGCTTTGTGGGGGATTCCCCTGCAAGCTGAACTGAGCTGTTGCCTATAAGGGTCATAGATCCCCAGTTAATAATCTCACTTCAAGCAGAACCAGGCAAATTCTCTTGTTTTCTCAACAGCTCATCTTGAATCCTCTTTGGAGAGCTTCCTCTTTAGTGTCAAGCTGGTATGATTATGGGCTTCAATCTCACCATCAATTTAGGAATGCTCGGGATATGCAAAGGTATTTTTATACTGGTTCTGGAAAAATAGTTACAAAGTGTTAAAAAGAACACTGGCCTGAAGTAAAGTGACTTGAGTGCTTCCTGCCATAACCCAGCCCCTAACAGCTTTTGTCATCTGTGAGATCTGTTCAGTCACCTGCGCACTTTAGACGTTATTCATGCACTCGCCCGGGGGATGGGAAGTTTCAAAAAAAGCTTCTATGACTCAAAGTTATTATTTAGAGAAGCAGTAAGCAAACAACACCCAAGAGCTGCTAGCTGCTCTGCACCATAGGCATACTGGCCTTTACATCTTATAACCTGTGAGTAATTCTCACACCTCTCCATCTCACTGTTAGTCAGATGTCACAGGCTCATTTATTTGTCCCAGGGCCACACTGTAGTGACCTTTAGCCCACGCTTCAATACCATATTGCAAGATTCTGTGTTTTTATTACCCATCATGACACCATAGGAATATGCTCCCAGAATGCATTGAGGCATACATATTACCCACTGTGGAAGAAGCAGCTGATTCTTAGGAAGTAAAATTAGATGGCACAAGCACATTTATTCCTCTACTTTTCATGGTGGTTTTTTTTTTTTTTTCACACAGTTTGCAGAGCAGTTCTCAGACTCAGTTTCCTGCTGGTCAAAGGCTATAGAATTCTTGGAATCATAATCACCCAGCTATAACATCTGACATCACTGTGTTTGTAAGAAAGGAAAAAATCCACATCTTTTTTTTGCTGCTTGTGTGAATGGTAGTGTGTGGTATGTATGTGTATATGTTCTTATAGTGCCCAAGTGCTCACCTGTGGTGGGGGCACTGATCTGTGGTGGCTGGAGCAGAATGTCAGAAGTCCCACTCTTCTCTTCTGCCCAGTCTTACTTGATCTGGACCCTTTACTGATTCCAGAGCTTGCTGGTTTGTGTTTGGTTTTTGTGAGCCCAGGTGATACTTGATCCTAGGCGATTCCCTGATCTCTGCTTCCCTTTGTGGGACTAGAATTACAAGTGCATGTGGCCATACCCAGTTACTTGTATAAGTTCTGTAATTTTGAACTTGGCCAGTTTCAGGTGCCCTCAGGGCTTCATGCTTGCACAGGAAGCACATTTAACTGCTGAGCCATCTGTCCAGCCCAAAAATCCATATCTTATCCCTTGTCATATGACTGAACATCTGAAATATCTGTGTGGAAGGACTCAGCTGTCTTATGAATGCTTCAAGTTTGAAATGTGTCATCAAATTGAAAACAAGGATTTTATTGTGCATCTTTCTGAAACATTTGTATGATTATTTTCTGTGCATATCCAGAAATCTCAATCAAGATGAGCAATATTGGAGGTTATCTGATTTACATGGATGATCATACGAGCATCATGTTCACAGAATGCATATGGTGGCTAGTTTTGAGTGTCAGCCTTCCTGGTTTGAGAGATATTTGCATAATAGGTGGTCTTTGTCTGGGTGTTTCCAGGTTCTTCGCATCCTACTCAAAGAATTAAAGAAAGGCACACACAAGTAATGAAGCACCAAGAAACTTCACAGAGGGCAAAGCAACAGTAAAAGTTTGAAATCCACAGCCAAGAGGGCCAGTGGGCCACTCGGATGGAAAGTACAAAGGGGCACCAGGAAGTGGTCTGGAGCTTCTCTTTATTGGATGTTAGGCCAGTTGCTAGCGGCATAATTTGGGTGATCCTCTGATTTGATTGACAGGTTGGAGTTATATAAGATATTTCCCATGGTGCATCTGATTTTAATCATATTCATGCCCAGTCATACATAGACATAGGATGGTAATTAGGGGTTTCTCCCTAGACTTCCACTTAGAGAACAGTTTGCCTTATTGCACATGTACTCAAAAGCAGTCCAAACTAGATGCCCCCCTGCTGCTCTGATCCAGGATCTATCTAAAATATATTTGAGGGCTGGAGAGATGGCTTAATGATTAAGATGCTTGCCTGCAAAACCAAAGGACCCAGGTTCAATTCCCCAGTACCAACATAAAGCCAAAGCCAGATGCACAAGGTGGCACATGCATCTGGAGTTCATTGGCAGTGGCTGGAGGCCATGGCACACCCATATTCTCTCTTTCTCTCTCCCTTTCTCTGTCTCTTTCTCTCTCAAAGAAATAAATAAAATATTTATTAAAAATATATTTGAATAGAAATAGATCATAAATAATGGTCACTAAGGGGAGGAGCAACCTCGTTCACTGTTAGTAGTGGGGTGCATTCAGCTCTGTGCAGGTGGGGGTTACCAACAGGTTGCTCAAGTGCATTGTGAGGAAAGGGCTGTGTTTACTGCCCAAGCGATTCAGTATCCTGGGAAGTTAAACTAGTCCCTAGGGTTTGACTGCCTCACCTTGGGAAAGAATAAGGAACATGTTTGGGTGTGCCTGTGAGGGTGTATCCAGAGAAGACTGACACTTGGACCAATCTGAGTGCAAAATATCCATCTCAATGTGGGTGGACACGACCACAGTGACTGGGGACTAGATGGAACAAGAAAGCAGGAAATAAGACTTGGTCCCTCTCTCTAGATTGAGTCCATTTTCTGCCATAGCTACCCTTGGACATTAGTGTACAGATTCTTTGGCATCTGGACTCTGATATTTGTTCCAATGGATCTGTGGGGAATAGGAGGAGGCCTCATTCACCTTCAGCCCTAGAAGCAGCATCACCAGTCTCTCTCTTTCTCTCTCTCAGACTTTGGGCTTTCTGGGCAGAGCCATTGTGCTTCCCTGGCTCTCCAGCTTCAGATGGCTATTGTGGAAACTTTTCAGTCTCTGTGATGGTGTGGACTGCTCTAATAAAGCCCCTTTTATATAAATGGGTATTCTTTCAAGTTCTGATTCATGAGAGAACCCTAATACAATGAATAAAAAATATAAGGATTTGAATACCATATTTTGCAACTCATAAAGAGTGGTAGTAATTAAGTATCAATGGTTGGTAAAATCACAAAAGAGAACAAACAGAAGTCACATGCCTGCCATGGCGAAGCACCCCAGAATCTTGCCAAAGGAATTGAACCAGATTCTAAGGCAGTCTCTAGACCAGCTGCCAATTGGCAGGAAATACAAGGGACACAGAACATAGTGATTCAACTGCAGTGTGCAATCCACAAAATCCAGACTGGGGGAAACTCTGCTAGTGATGGGGGCCCACTTCTTCAATAAGAAATTTAAAAACATAAGGACCAACCCATACATTGAAACAGTTGAAAAAAGGACTATCAGATTTTTTGTTTGTTTGTTTGTTTTTCAAGGTAGGGCCTCGCTCTAGCTCAGGTTGACCTGTAATTCACAATGTAATTTCAGGGTGGACTTGAATTCATAGCAACCCTCCTCCCTCTACCTCCCAAGTGCTGGGATTAAAGAAGTGAGCCACCACGCCGGGCTGAACTTTTAAAAAAATGTTTTATTTGTATTTATTTATTAGAAGCAGAAAGAGAGAGAGTGTGGGCACACCAGGGCCTCTAGTGACTGCAAAACAAAATCCAGTCGCATGTGCCACCATGTACATTTGGTTTACATGCGTACTGGAGAATCAAACCTGGATCCTGACGCTTCGCAGGCAAGGGCCTTAACAGTGAAGCCATCTTCCCAGGCCTGGCTATCAGATTTTTAAAAATTTGCCAATAATCCACACACATTCTTCCCTTTTCTTTTAAAAATATTATTTATTTATTTATTTGAAAAAGAAAGAAAGCGAGAGAGAGAAAGAAAGAAGAAAAGAAAGAAAGAAAAGAAGGAAGGAAGGAAGGAAGGAAG
The DNA here is from genome assembly GCA_004027895.1 of Orientallactaga bullata. NCBI lineage: Eukaryota > Metazoa > Chordata > Mammalia > Rodentia > Dipodidae > Orientallactaga > Orientallactaga bullata. The sequence goes on along the minus strand of PVKW010007190.1, from coordinate 23,818 downwards.
GAAGGAAGGAAGGAAGGAAGGAAGGAAGGAAGGAAGGAAGGAAGGAAGGAAAACATGAATGAGTATGGGACACCAGGGCCCCCTGTCACTGCAAATGAACTCCAGAAGCATGTGGCACTTTGTGCATCTGGCTTTACATGGGTACTACAAAATTGAACCCCAGGCCTACAGGCTTTGCAAGCAAATGCCTTTAACCACTGAGCCATGTTCCCAGTCCTATTTTTCTATTTTCTTTGTGCATAAAGCTTTGTGTCAAAATATCTTATTTTCCCTTTGATGTCACAAGCTTTTTTATCTAAATGCTCAAATTTTTTTTTATTTTTACTTTTTGGTTTTTTTTAAGGTACAGTTTCAGGCTAACCTGGAATTCACTATGTAGTCTCAGGGTGGCCTTGAACTCACAGCAATCCTCCTACCTCTACCTCCCAAGGGCTGGGTTTAAAGGTGTGCACCACAACACCTGGCTTCAAATAATTTTTTATTTTCCCTCAAATCCAGTACCTTTAGCAGAATTGGCCTTTGCAGTGATCATACCAGTATAACCATGACATATACAGTGTATTCTTTCATATGTAGTGTAGTGGTTTGAATTGGGTGTCCCCCATAAACTCGTGTGCTAAATGCTAAGTCCCCAGCTGATGGAAATTTGGGGACTAGAGGCTTGCTGGAGGAGGTATGCTGTTGGGGTGGACTTAAGGGTGTTACAGAGAGCTTCGCTTTGGCAATGTTTGGTACACTCTCCTGCTGCTGTTGTCCATCTGATGTTGCCCAGGAGGAGATGTTCAGCCTCTGCTCCACCATCTTTCCCCTACCATCATGGAGCTTCCCCTCAAGTCTATAAGCCAAAATAAACAACTTTCCTTCCATTAGCCACTTCTGGTCAGGTGCTTTGTGCCAACAAGGAAAAGGTGACATGTAGTTTCAAGTTTTTCTTGATTTCAGGAAAGTTGTTTCATCTTCTGATTTTTTGGTATCAATTTTGCTTCCTTGCTTTGTTTTCCTTTGTTTCTCATATGCATGAGCCTTCTTTTTAAAATATATTTATTTATTTGAGACAGAGAAAGAGGCAGAGAGAGATAGAATGGGAGTGGCAGGGCCTCCAGCCACTGCAAACAAACTCCAGACGCATGTGCCCCCTTGTGCACCTGGCTTATGTGGGTCCTGGAGAATCAAACCAGGATCCTTTGGCTTTTCAGGCAAATGCCTTAACCACTAAGACATCTCTCCAGTCCATACCCCTTCTTATTTAGCTTCAATATTTCACATTTTCCTTTCAAGTCTTTTTGCTTTACTTCTTTTATACCTTGTTTTTAATCACTATATATATGTTGTTTATTCACATTTATGTTATTTTCTTTTCTTTCTTTTTTTTTCCAAGGTAGGGTCTCACTCTAGCCCAGGCTGACATGTAATTAGTCTCAGGGCTGGCCTCGAATTCACAGTGATTAACCTCTGTCTCCTGAGTGCTAGGATTAAAGGCATGCACCACCATGCCTGACTAATGTTTGTGTTATTTTCTAATTTGCTTTTCATTTCAAAATTTTATTCTTTTTATTTTTAATTATGTTCTGATTTTTTTCCTCTCAATTCTGAGGTTTATATTTGTTTTTTTCCCTGTCTCATATACTTTTTCTTTCCTGCTTTATATAATTTTCTTAAAGGCTTTTAACTTGTTTTGAAATACCCTCCTGAGCATGCTTTTGTTGTCTACAGGGACACTTTTGTGCACCTTGTTTTCTTTCCTATAACTTTGTATAACTTTGACCTTGATCCTACCCTATAGCTCCTTTTTTCAAAAGAGTTATTTATTGATTTTTTAAACTTATTCTTTATTATTCTTTTATTATTATTTTCAGGTTTTTTGTGTGGAAGGGCCTCACGTTTACCCAGCCTGATCTGGAACTTCTCTGTAAATTACCCAAGGCCAGCCTCGAACTCATGGCAATCCTCCTACCTCAGCCTCCTGAGTACTGGGATTAAAGGAGTGAGCCACTTGCCCAGCTATATTTATTTTTAATTTAATTTAATTTTTGATTATTTTATATATGAGTATAATGTATTTTAGTCATATGCACTACTACTACTATCTCTTATTCTTTTTTCACTCCCACTAAAATTCCTTTTCTTCCAACTAATCCCCTCTCTACTTTTCATGGGTTTTTGTTTGGGGGGGGGGGTGACCCAATGAGTTTATAATGGTTGCTTGTGTGAGCACAGTAACTTATCAGAAGTCACACCACTGAAGATTATGACCCATCCTCTCCCAGCAGCCACCACCTGGCAGTAGCTCATTAGAGAGAGGTGGGTCTTCATGATCCCCGCCCACATTCCTGATCGAGTAGTGATGGGCTTGATTGTGGGCAGGAATCCTCTGCTGCTGTAAGCTCATGTGTGGCATGTCTTGTCCAGAAGACAGCATTCCACAACACACCTCCCCATTCTCTAGCTCTGATATTCTTTCTCCCCCCTCTTCAATGTCGCCTGAGCCTTGGAGGGGTTGCTATGGATTTCCTGTTCAGAGCTAAACACACAGTAGTCATGTATTCTGAGCACTTTGCCCAGATATGCATCTCTCATTAACTACTTCCCACTGCAAAAAGAAGTTTCTCTGATGGAGGTTGAGAGATGCACTAAGCTATAGATATAAACATAAATATTTAGAAAGTAGTTTGACAGCATGTCCATTTCATATAACAACTGTCTTAGTTCCCTGCTAGGGTGTATGACATCCCTAACCATGGATGTTTGATCTGGTTACAGTACCATTTTGAGGGAGGTCTGAAATATTCTGAATAGACCCCCTTTTTGGACACTTGTCTACACCAATTCCTGCATTATCAATAGCAAGGTGGTAAAATGTGCAACTAAATCACTTCTGGTTATAGTGATGTCCAGGAACCATTTTGGGCATACAAGTCAGGCCACATCAGTTATGCCTTATGCTTATTCTTACAGCCACTACTCTGTCCAATTTGGTCTGCCCTTCCTTCATCCAAAATAGTGATACATACACATCATGCAGACCCTATGACCTCATGCTCATGTGTGGCTTGAGTATATGCACAGTACAGTTAACTGCTTCTAACTCTGCTTCTTTTGAGCAGACCAGAATTCTGACATCTTTATTTTGGCAATAAGTCCACAAAGTAGGGCTTTCTCCCAAATCTGAAAGGGATTCCTCCAGCTCACCCAAATATGCTAAAGTAGTTCTCACTATGGTGAATATTCACTAGTCTTGGGTCTCTGACATGGTCATCGTTGGAATTGCCATCCAGACCCCTGCCGTCTTCCAATTTAGGGAGGATTTGGGGATACAAGAGCTACCTCTAGAGGATGTAGGGGAGAAAAGTAAAACAAGTCACCTAGATACTAGATGTCTTCAAATACTCAAAGCAAGAATCATTTCCCTTCATCTCTAAATTTCTTTTAAGCAGTTTAGTAAATATAGCTTCCAATTTCCAATATTGTAAATATAAGGGGCGGAACTTTTAGAGGTTATTTGGAATTGCAGACATAAAGTCGCTTCTAATAGCCACTTTAAGAGATAAGCACTATTGACATTTGACATTTATTCTTTCTAGTCTTCCTCCAAAGCATAAAAACATAATTCTTTGAAAAAATTGGGAAATGGTTTTGGGTAAAGTACTTATCACACGAACATGAGGATCTGAGTTTAATACCCATTATCCACATAAAATGATGCACTGGGGAGATGGAGCCAAGAGGATCCCCAGGACTAATTGGCTATCTTGTCTAGCCAAATTGGTGAATTTCAGGTTCAAGTGAGAGACCTTGTTGCAAAAAGATAAGATGGAGAGTGATACAGGAAGACATCTGACATCAACCACTGGTTTCCCTTCACACATATGGGCACATGTATGAGTCAACATGCATACATACATGCAGGTACATCACACACATACAAAAAATAAATTACATAAATAGGATAAAAAGTAAAGATTGAGTTATATCCTATATAGTACATTACCTTAAAATTAGCATAAATGTTTTTCTGTATCATGAAAGTTCATTACATACATTATTTGGGGGCTTTATCATATTCTAATATAGTTCTTATATAATATAATTCTTTTGTTTTGTTGTTTCCCTAAAGTGTCATTTTATTAGTATAATGGTTTGTACCCCATAGGATGCTTGAGGTTTATCTTATCTTGTTACTAAAACACCAGCAATCATCTACTTTCTTTATGGCATTAGTAATGAAGAACCTCATTATATCGCAGACCTAGCCAAATGCTCACACTTTCAGGCATCGTTTTTCTTGTCTGCATTTCAGGAAGCCTTACTCTTCTGTTTCTTGAATGTCACATGTCCCTCACCCACTATTTTTCCCAGTTCTCATCATAGCTTGTCATTTTATTCATTATTATTCCTCTCACCTAAGGAGATAAGTCAGTTCTTGTCCCTATCATCTCCATTTGCATTCATCAGAATTTATTTTTTGTAAAACACACACATACACACACACACCTAAATAGTTCTAGGAGATACAGTCCATCATGGTTGGGAATGATTGGCAGCAGGAAAAGGTAAAGGAGGCAGCTGGTCACATTGTATCCACAGTCAGGGAGTGAGAACTCTGATGTAATTTTTATATATCACCTAGTTGAGAGCACTTAAGCTTTCTTAAGTTCTTATAGAACTATAGGCAATGTTATGATGGACACTCTTATACTTAAATCATCCCACATATGAAAGTTTGTATTCTAAAAATATTCCATAGCTGTGAACTCAAGGGACATGCCAAATGTTAAGGCTTCTGAAGCCAATTTTCTGATTTCCAACAACCAAAGCAACTTCTGGTTCCTTCCTGAATACCTAGTACTGTTACTAATTAGGCCAGTTTGCATCTCACTATGTGCCCTGTGTCAACAAGTATCTACATCAGTAGGCAAAATTAACCTTTAAGAGACTTTACTTCAGCATAGGATGATCTAGAATTGCAGGCACAAGACATTAGCAAACTTACATTGCACTTGTCAGTAATCCTACTCTTTCATACTCTATGGGTTGAAGCCTCCTGGACCTGCCTTTTCTCCCAGGACCTATGAAATTCTATGCTTAGCCTTGAAGGCCTTCTAGCTAGCTGAAAGATAGAAAGAAAAGAAGAAAGTGTTTTCTCCCACATTTCTCAATAACCAGAGTCTGTTTTGTATAATAAAGCCATTCTGGCAGGTATAACTGAACTTCATATAGCCTTACTATGAAAGTAAATTCTTACATTATCTATAAATGTGGTTGGTTGTCTTAATAATGAGTTATTCTGGTTTTAACAATTAACATCTCCATTTTCTAGGAAGTTAGAATATTTTCAGTTTTTTAAAATATTTTTAATTTATTTTTTTATTGACAACTTTCATAATTATACACAATAACCCATGGTAATTCCCTCCCTCCCCCCACTTTCCCTTTTGAAACTCCACTCTCCATCATATCCCTTTCCCCTCTCAATCATTCTCTCTTTTATTTTGATGTCGTCATCTTTTCCTCCTATTATGATGGTCTTATGTAGGTAGTGTCAGGTACTGCGAGGTCATGGATATCCAGGCCATTTTGTATCTGGAGGAGTACATTGTAAGGAGTCCTACCCTTCCTTTGGCTCTTACATTCTTTCTGCCACATCTTGTGCAATGGACTCTGAGCCTTGGAAGGTATGATAGAGATATTTCAGTGTTGAGCACTCCTCTGTCATGTCTTCTCAGCACCAAGGTGCCTTCTGAGTCATCCCAAGGTCACCACCATCTGAAAAGAGAAGCTTCTCTAGCCAAAAGTGAGAGTAGCATTAATATATGGGTGTGGACATTAAGAGAAGTGCTTACTGGGAAGTTTGGTGAACATAGTATAGACATTTAGCCAGACAACAGCAGACGTCACACCCCTAGGGCTCATAACTACCCTGTTATAGGTTTTCAGTTTTATTTATTAAGACAAAAGTGGATCATTTTCACTTTCATATATACCCAACTAGGGGTTAAGAAAAATAACAATAATTTGGTTTGTTTTGGAGTAATGTCTTATTATATAGTCCAGGATGGCCTCAAACATCTAATCCTCTGCCTCAGCCTCCTGAGTGCTGGGACTGTAGGCATAATCCCACCACTCCTAGCTAATTTTACATGCTGAATATTTGAAAAAGGCTTTAAGGTGCTGTTTCTCCTAGACTTTATAGAAGAAAAGAAAAATCAAAACATGTTCTTCTGATTAAAACTATGTCCAGACTCCATTTCAAAAGATGCACTATTAGATCTATATTTATATTAATGCTCTGATGGTTCAAAGTCATGCTTCCTATTGTTTTTTCCTTTTTTATTATTTTATTTCTTTATTTATTTGAGAGAAAGACAGAGAGATAGAGAGACAGAGAGAATGGGCGTGCCAGGGCCTTTAGCCCTGCAAACAACTCCAGACACATACACGACCTTGTATATCCGATTTACATGGATCCTAGGGAATTGAACCTGGGTCCTTTGGATTTTCAGGGAAGCACTTTAATAGCTAAGCTATCCCTCCAGCCTATCATGCTTCCTATTACTGAACTTCCACAAGAAAAGAAACAGTAGCTTGGCATTGACAGAAAACACTAGCTAGCCATATAAAAACAGTCAGAACCTAGCTTTACCTTACATGTCAGGTGCAATTATAGCTTAAATGAAAATATTGAAAAAGAGAAAAGCTGTAAATAAATGATATAAGCTTCTTTCCCAGAAGAACAGCAAATCAAACAGCTGTTAATCTCAACTGCTCAGAAGGCAGAGCCATCTCTCCAGCCCCTCTAAGACATTCTTTACTTTTCCTTGAGTCTTACAGGGAACCAGGATATCACATAGATCCATCTTTTTTGGTGGGGCATTCAAGGTAGGGTCTTGCTCTAGCCCAGGCTGACCTGAAATTCACTATGTAGTCTCAGGGTGGGCTCAAACTCATGGCAATCCTCCTACCTCTGCCTTCCAAGTGCCGGGAATAAAGGCATGCACCATCATGCCTGGCCTGGATCCATTTTTGTTTCTTATAATTAATAGCAAAATAAACCTGCCAAGTCCCACAGGGAAGAGAAGCTGTATCATAAGTGTCATTGCCTGCATATATACAACCTGTAGAAGGCACCTGCTTGTTCCATTGCCATCTCAGGGATATTACTTTGATAGCTCCATATGTGGCTGAATTTTAACTTTAATTTGAATTCTTGCTTCTCATTAACAAAGAAAGGTTTTCAGCATTGACACAATCTCTCTGGGCATAAAAATCAAAGCTGATTCAAAGTAGGGGTAATTATCAAACCCAATATTTCACAGGATCTCTCAAACCAGGAGGGGTCATTATAACCAGTATATGATTTGGAATGGTCTATTCTGGAGGTGGAGAGATGGCTCAGTGGTTAAAGGCACTTGCTTGCAAAGTCTAGAGGCCCAGGTTCAATTCTCCAATGCCCATGTAAAGCCACATGCACAAAGTAAATGCTTTATTCCAATAAAGTAGACTATGCTGTGAAAATTCTGTAGTCAACTTTGAAAAGTTTTTGAACATCAGTAATGTGATCCAAATGGGAGGTAGCTAGGGAAATAAAGCCATGTTGAAAATACAGATAATATGCTCCAGTTCTTTTATGAGCTTCAGAATTACTCAGTCCTAAGAGCTCTCCAGCAATCAAGAACATACACTCAGGTTACTAATGGCAGTTTGTTTCTAAGATGTTATGTGCTACTGCCAAGGAAGCAGACTTGGCAGACTTAGACTCAGAAAACAAAGAGGGTTTAGACTAAAATTCTTAATGTGTCCCAAATAGTGACAAATAATGTAAATGTAGGGATACATGACAGCCATCTTCACTTAGCATCAGGGCTTCAATAAATTTACTGTACAGTTCTTCTGCTGTCCCCATCAAAGCTGTTCCTAAATTATCAAAGTATCTTACAGTTAGAGACATATAAGTACTGAGAACATCCAGTAATTCAGAGCCTTGATTGAATTAGCATTCCCAACATGGCTCTTCCTGGAAACATACAAGGAGTTGTCTAGATAAACTCTTAGGAGTGCCCGCCCAGCCTTCACCTGAACCTTCTTGCAGAAGCTCCTCTAGAGGACAGAACTCCACAGGACTGACTGCATTTTCTTTATTCACTTCAGGTGGAACTCTCTTGGCCTGAAGAGTCAGGAAATCTTTGCAGCTAAAGTGCCAGTAGGGAATGGGGTTCATGCATGGTGAGTTTCCAACTTTCCACTTGATGTAGAGCCATTCTTATAATGGCACTAAAATAATCTTTAGCCTCAAGACAGCAGGAATGTGTTACTCCTTAATACAGTCAATTCACACTTTAGTAATAATAATAGGTCTTATCTGTGAGAGATGCATTTTTTCAAGGTATGTGAGTTCAATATTAGAAAAATGATAGGACCAATTTTTCAAAGTGTCAAACCAACAACCCCTTACTTTAGTATAAGTAATGCCCCTACTGTTGTATTCTGAGCAATAGGCCTTGATTGAAGAAAGAAAATAGGGGGAGATGACTCAATGGGTAAAATGCTTGCTGTACAAACATAAGGACCTCAGTTCATATTCCCAGCACCTTCATTAAAGCCAGACGTAACAGTGTACATGTGTAATTTCAACCCTGGGGAGCCAGAGACAGGAGAATCTCTGGGGCTTGCTACCCAGCTAGTCCAGAGAATCTGTGAGCTCCAGGTTGAGCAAGAGATCTTGTCTCCAAACAGCAAGGTAGAGAGAGCAACTGAGGAAGATACCTGACTTCTATCTCCAGTCTCCACACGCACACATGTGCATGTGTATCCACACCCACATGCACCTCATGAACATGCATACACACCATTCACACACACATGCAAAAAGCATAATAGCTTTATTTTATTTTATTTTATTTTATTTTATTTTATTTTATTTTATTTTATTTTCTCTTTTGAGAAAGTTTTATGATAGTATAGGCTGGCCTGAACTCTTGTCTTTGCCTCCCACATGCTGGGATTGCAGGCCTGCAACACCACACCTTGCTCCTGTAGTGTTATCTTAATTCTCATTCTCCTTACAAGTTACGAGATATTAAATAATAGGTTCTTATCTTTCCACAATAGAGAGAAAATAGTAATTACATTTTCAACCAACTAGATAGATATTAATTACCTAACTTCCTGCCACATACACAAAAATCAATTTGCTCATTTATTATTAATTTTTCCCTATTTTTTCTTCTTAGATAAATGTTTCTACATTTCCCTTGCACAGTGGGCTACACTTCTTATCCAAATACAAATGTATATTTCCTGCAGTGACTGCAATTTCCAATAGGCACCTACAACCAGAAGAGAACACAGGAGTCACTAAAAATGTTTGTGTGTGTCACAGAGAGAGAAAGAGAGAGCGAGAGAGAGGCAGAGACAAAGATGGAGACTATCAGAATTGATTCGTGCAATTATGAAAGCAAGCAACTCCTACCATCTTCTATTTGCAAGCTAGAGAATCAAAAAAGATGGTGGATTAAACCTCCACAAGCCTGAAGGGTAAAGAATCCCTGGCTCAGATGTATAATGCAGGAGAAGACGGATATCTCAGCTCAAGAATAAGGGCAAGAACTCGCCTTTCCTCTACACTGCTATCCTACCCAGGCCCTCAGCAGATCTGGTAATGCTTGTCTACCTTGGTGAATATGGATCTCCTTTTCAGTGTGTTGATTCAAGTGTCAAGTATCCGGAAATATTCTCACAAAACTACACCCAAGTATAATATTTTATTAGTTGTCTTAGACTCCTTTATCCCAGACAAGTTGATTAATAAAATCAATTATCAAAGTGTGGGTATTTCTTTAAATTGTTATACACATTTATTAATGCTGTTATTAAGATATAATTTTACATATCCCAAAACTCACCTATCTAAAGTGATGATGATAATATGTTTACAGACTTGGGAAGGAACCACTACAGTCTAATTCAATAATATTTTCATTATTCTCAAAGAAACCCTGCATCTGATACTGTTATCAGACTACAATCTATACTACTCACTGCTCAAAAGGGAATACTCAGGAGGTGAGAAGTAGGTGGGGAAGAACACCGGCCATTACCAAGAAGACGGAGGGTCTATTATCCTCAAAGATTCATCTGCGCAAGCTCAGGAGTACAAAGAACATTTGTGGGGAGAGAAAGGAGGTGCGGTGAGAAGACAGCCAGGATGCCTGCTGCTTGCAGCATGTATCTAGGCTCTAGAGCATCTGTCATTCTGAGGTTGTTTTCCTCTCTCTTCAGTTGAGACAGTCCTGTGGTTAAAAAAGACCATTGTCTCCTGAGCCACTCTTCTTTTTACACAAGGTCTTCCTTAATTAGAAACCAGGAATAGCGAGTTCTTGGCCCACATTTTGATGCTATTTGAACAATAATCAGGGATACTAGGTTCTGACAGACTAAAGATAGATTACTGATTGGAATGTCTAGGGACCAGTGTTTTTGACTTCGTTTCCCTTTTGCTGAAATAGTTGACTCTAGTAGTTAACGTCTCGGACAAGACACTTAAAGGTTTGTTGTTATTGTTGTTTAGAACTTTTCTGGGCAAAAGAAAAACAAAGAATTAGTCTTATTAGAGTGGATTAAAACAAACATTGTTTACTATTACATTAGTAGTAATTCCCAACTTTTTGACCACCACTACAGCTCCAGTAAACCACTAATTTCCTGCTTCTATAAATAAAGTGTGTCCAACTTGTAGCCTTCAGGCCACATAAGTCTCAGAATAGCTATAAATATGGTCCAACACATTTCTAGATGACAACATCATATAGCAATGTCAAAAGATTGGATACCCCTGTTGTAAACTTTCGACCCCTCAACATTTCATGTAAATAGAAACATATATTATGTGGTCCTTTGTGACTGATTTTTTCCAATTAGCATGATTTATTATTATTATTATTATTATTATTATTATTATTATTATTATTATGTGGTATGTGAAGTATGTATAAGCACATCAGTACCACAGTACACATGTAGAGATTAATGAATACCCTTGGGGTGTTGGTCATTTTCTCCACCTTGTTTGAGATGGGTTATCTCTTGTTTCTTGTTTGCTTTCTTTTATCTCTCTTTCCTTTCCCTTCCCTTCCCCTTCCTTCTTTTCTTCCTTCCTTCTTTCTTTCATTCATTGTATGCTTGGGCCGTCTCCTGATTCTGCCTCCTATTGGCATAGGCGTATTGGTAGGTCTGATTTTACATGGAATCTGGAGATCTGAATTTTACTCAGCAGACTTGAAGCACAAGCATCTATAACCACTGAGCCATTTCTCAGCCCACCAATTAGTATAATGGGTTTTTTAAAGGAACTTTAAAAAAATATTTATTTATTTATTTATTTGAAAGCATAGAGAGAAAATGCAAGAGAGAATGAGAGACAGAAGGAATAGACTCCAGGACCTCTTGTTACTGTAAACAAACTCCAGATGCATGTACCATTTTGTGCATCTTGTTTTACATAGGTACTGGGGAATCGAACTCCAGATGTTAGGCTTTACAAGCAAGTGCCTTTAACTGCTGAGCCAGCTCTCCAGCCTCCAATTAGCATAATGCTTAAAGTCTGCATGTGTTCTAGCTAATCCCTTCTGTTGCTTATTTGTTGCATGTACTTATCACAAAAAGGAGCTGATGTTTGCAAATATTCTTTTTTGTTCTATTTAGCCATGTGACTTTTGTTCTTTATCTTATTGGCATAGTGTATTACATTAGCTGATTTTCAAATGTTAGAGAACCCTAACATTCAGAGAATACATTCCACTCTACCATGATGTACCATCCTTTTATATGTTGCTGGATTTAGCTTCTATGTATATTGTTGAGAGTTCCTATGTCTATAGTCATAAGAGGTATGGGTCTGTCATTTCCTTATGATGTCCAAGTGTGTGTATGTAATATTGTCCTGATATAATACATTGAGATGTATTTTATCCACTTTTATTTTTCAGAAGCATCTGTAAAGGATTGCCATTTAAATATTTTTGTTAAATACAACAGTGAAGTCTGCTAAGGTTAAACTGAGAAGTTTTGAAAAGTTGCTAATAGCCTGCCTGCCCTTGTTACTGGTCAGCCCACTGCCCCTTGCCTTGTACCCAACAAACCTGTTTCCTTCACCCAAAAGGCTGCTGCTACCTTGACCCCTTAGTTACTAAAATTCTTTTTTCTTTTTTTTTTTTTGGTTTTACATGATAGTGTCTTGCTCTAGCCCAGGCTGACCTGCAATTCACTATGTCTTAGAGTAGCCTTGAACTCACGGGGATCCTCCTATCTCTCCTCCCAAGTGCTCAGATTAAAGGCATGAAACACCATGCCCAGCTAAAATTCTATTCAAAATTTTTGTTTTTTCTAGAGTTAATTGCAGTAATGTATGTCTCTGTAGGACTTTGTTCATTCTAGTTTTTACTTAAAATCTTGTTTATAAAAAAAAAAAAAAAAGACTTCCAGGTAAGATAGCTGCATAGGAGTCACACCAATCCAGCCTAAGGAGGGATTTGAGCAAAACCACAGCAAAATATACTCTTTGTCTGAAAAGTGAAGGTGTATAGGTTTTTATAGACCACAGCAGAGAAGCAGGAGAGACTAAGATCTATCAGAATGGAGGAAATAGGCCAGAATCCCACCAAGGTGCTTGAGGACCCAGACCCCATCAGCACAGACCTGCTTGCATCCATGCGTCCTCCCTGTACCCAGCTGTAGGAGAGAAGACCAAGCAAGGGGATTTTCCAACCTCATCAGCCTCCTTACAAAGTCAAGAAACCTGAAGGGGAAGACAGCAGAGGAGTATTAAATTGGGGAAAACTTAAGGCTTTTCCACTAAAATCAGGAACAAGACAAGGGTGTCTGTGTCCCCACTTATATTTAATATAGTACTGGAAGTCCTATAAGAATGAGGCAAGAGACACTCATAAAAAGGATACAAATTGGAAAGGAAGAGATCAAATTATCATTATTTGCAGATGATATGATTCTATACATAAAGAATCCTAAAGGCTCTAACAGCAAACTGCTAGAGCTGATAAATCCTTTTAGCAATATAGCAGGATACAAAATAAACAAATAGAAATCAGTAGCCTTCCTATATACTAACAACAAGCATGTGGAGGATGAAATCAGGGAATCTCTCCCATTCACAATTGCATCAAAAAATAAATAAATAAATAAAGTACCTTGGAATAAACCTAATCAAGGAAGTGAAGGATTTCTACCATGAGAACTTTAAAACACTCAAGTGAGAAATTGCAGAAGACACTACGAAATGGAAAGACATCCCATGTTCGTGGATTGGAAGAATAAATATTGTGAAAATGTCAATCTTACCAAAAGCAATCTACACATTTAATGCAATCCCCATTATAATTCCAATGGCATTCTTCATGGAAAAATAAAAAACAATCCTAAAATTCATTTGGAAGCCCAAAACACCTCGGATAGCCAAAACAATTTTGAGCAACAAAAATAAGGCTTGTGGTATCACCATATCTGATTTTAAGCTATATTACAAAGCCATAGTAACAAAAACAGCATGGCAGCGGCACAAAGACAGACACATAGATCAATGAACAGAATAGAGGACCCAAATGTTAATTCAGGCAGCTACAGCCATTTTGTTTTTGACAAATTACCAAAAATATTCATTGGAGAAAAAGACACCTTCTTCAACAAGTTGTGCTGGGAAAATTGGATACCTATATGTAGATGGATGAAAATAGTTCCTTGTCATTTTCCATGCACAATAATCTAGTGCAAATGGAGCAGGGACCTTAATATCAGACCTGAAACTCTGAAACTGCTAGAGGAAAAGGTAGGGGAAACTCTTCAATATATTGGTATAGGCAATGACTTTCTGAATATAACCCCAGTTACTCAGGAAATAAAACCACTAATTAACCACTAGGATCTCATGAAATTACAAAGCTTTTGTACAGCAAAGGACACTGTGAATAGAGCAAAGAGACAACCTACAGAATAGGAGAAAATCTTTGCCAGCTATACATTTGACAGAGGATTAATATCAAGAATATATGAAGAACTCAAAAAACAGAACAATAAGAAATCAAACAGCCCAATTAAAAAATAGGCTATGGAACTAAATAGACAGTTCTCAAAAGAAGAAATACAGATGGCATATAAACATCTAAAAGAGTGTTCTACATCCTTAGCCATCAGGGAAATGCAAATTAAAACTACTTTGAGATTCCATCTCACTCCTGTAAGAATAGCTGTCATCAAGAAAATAAATGACAAATGTTGATGAGGACACAGAAAAAGGAGAACCCTTCTACACTGTTGGTGGGAATATAATCTGGTATAGCCATTGTGGAAATCAGTGTGGAGGTTCTTGAGACAGCTAAAAATAGATTTACCATATGATCTTCTCACTACCTTAGATATACTTGTGCAACCATGTTTTTTTTTAATTTTTAAATTTTTTATTAGATATGGACATATTTAGTATGTAAACAACACATGTTGGTACCATCTTTTTCCTCCTCCCTGCCCCTTTTCTGAAGAAGCCTTCCTTATTGGGGATTGTGGATCATCCATTATGGGGGCAACAGTCAGAGAGGCAATGTCTCTGTTGCACAAACATGTTTATTGCTACTCTATTCACAGTAGCTAGGAATGAGCCTAGATGTACCTCAACAGGTGAATGGATAATAAAAATGTGGTATATTTACACAATGGAGTTCTATTAAGTGGTAAAAAAATGAAATTATGAAATTTGCAGGGAAATGGATGGATCTGGAAATGATTATACTAAGTGAGGTAACCCAGGCCTAGAAAGCCAAATGTCACATGTTCTCTCTGATATGTGGATCCTAGCTACAAATGTTTAGACTTGTGTGTGAACTGGAACCAAATTTGGTAGCAGAGTCCAGAAAGCTAGAAAAAGGCTATAAGGGAGGGAGGAGAGGGAAGGACTTTAGGGGATTGTATTATATATAAGTAAGTAGAGGAACAGATTACAGGGAGTGGAATGACCTAAGTGAGGCCAGGGGAAGAGATTGAGAAAGAGAAGGGTAGGGGGAAGGTCAATCAAAATTCAAGATATTCTGAATAAGACATATGAAAGCCTACTTTTTTGGATAATGGCACATCCAGAAGCCATAGGTTACTACTAGAAAATTTTCAGTACCAGGGATGGGATACCTTCCAATGAGTTGTTGACCACAGGCTATTGCTAAGGCCCTTGGTTTCCCACAGATGGGAAGACACTATTACTGAAGACTTCACATGCCTGGGCAGCAAAGTCACTGAGAAATCAAGCTGGTGCTGAGCTGAAAACCTTCTCCCTGTAGACCAGCCAACTGAAAGCTGGAAAAAGCTGCACTGCAAGCAGCCCTATGGTAGACAGAAGTCATAAGTAGTGAAAACAATGGTCACTGGAAGCCTCAAGTTTAGCCAGACAAGGCCAAATGACAGAACGGGTGCAATAGTGGCATGTCTGCTCTGGGGGAAACCAACTGCCTTCTAATTGGACTGGAGGCCTGCTCTATGGTAGGGAATACATGCCTAGTACTGAAAACCTAGTCAAAAGCCTATGTCAAAGGAGGTCATGAGCCTTAAGGGTTTATAAAGCCTGCTCTCATCTGGCTAAATGTATATATTATTCTCACCAAACTGCCCTGTAAGCACTACACTTATTGTTCATATTCATATATTAATATGACTCTCACTTTTGGTTAGAGAAGCTTCTCTTTTCAGATGACAATGACCACTGGGATGACTCAAAAGGCAACATAGTGCTGAGAAGAAGTGACAGAGGAGTGTCCAGCACTGAAACATCTCTATCACACCCTCCAAGGCTCTGGGTCTATTGCAGAAAAGGTGGCAGAAAGACCATAAGAGCCAAAGGAAGAGTACCACTCCTTACAATGCAATCTTCCAGACTGAAATTGGCCTTGATATCTGTGACCTCTCAGTGCCTAGCAATACCTTCAAAAGACCCTCATAATAGGAGAAAAAGGTGATGACATCAAATTAAAAGAGAGACTAATGGAGAGAGGGAGGGGATATGATGGAGAGTGGAGTTGTGAAGGGGAAAGTGGGAGAGGGGAAGGAATTATCATGGTTTATTGTCTGTAAGTATAGAAGTTGTCAATAAAAAAAATTTTTTTAATCTTTTTTATTTTTGGAAAATTGTAGTAGTACCCTCTTCTTTTCATTTTGATCCTGGTGATTTGATTCCTCTCTACTTTATTGGTAAGTCTAGAAAAAGACACACCTATTTTTTAATCTTTTCAAAGAACTTTATGTTTCATTGCTTTTGTCTACTTTTTTCATTTTCTCTTGCTTATATTCAACTTTAGTCTTTATTATTTCCTTTCTTCTTCCTGCTTTGGGTTTAATTTGTCATTCTTTTTCTAATTTCCTAAGGTGAAATGTTAGGCTGGATTTGAGCTTTTTTCATATTATCATTCATAGTATTATAAATGTCGGAACAGTCTATTCAGTGCAGCCCATAAGTTCTGGTGTGTTGTCCTTTCATCTTCATTCATCTGAAAGTATTCTACAATTGTACATATGATTTGTTTGATTGAGTAGTTATGTAGAAGTGGATTGTTTAATTTCCAAGTAACTGCAAACTTCTCAGGGTTGGCTTAGCATATATCATGAAGATTGTTCTACTCTGTTTTTAAGAAGAATATATATCTTTCTGTTTTGGAGTAGGGTATTCTACTCATACTTACTGGTTTTTATAGGTAAGGCAAAACAATATTCAGATAAGATTAGTGGATGATTCAACATACTTACCTGGTATTATAGTCTGGATTATATAACCCCCCCCCCGAAGGTCTATGTGTTAAAGATTTTGTCCTAGAGTGGCCCTATGGCAGGGGTGGTGCCTTTAAGAGGTTAGAGCCTAATGGGAGACAAATCATTAGAGTTATATCATCTAAAGGGATTGTAATAGTCCCAGCATTTTTCTCTTTTGCTCCCTGGCTTGTGATAGAGCAGTTTTACTCTGTCATGTCCATATGCTATGAAGTGCTGCCTTTGCACAGGACCCATGACAGCAATATAACCACTCACCCATGGACTGAATCCTCCAAAATGGTGAGTCAACATAAACATAATCAACATAAACCTTTTCTCTTTATAAGTGTATTATGTTAGTAGTTTGTTATAGTAACAGAAAGTTGACTAATAGCTGGACACAGAAGTCAGATGAAATAGTAGAATGACTTATAAAATTGATTTGATTTTTATTTTATTTTAATTTTTAAAAAATGTATTTGTTTGTTTGTGTGTGTGTGTGTGTGTGTGTACATGTAACTATGATTTAAGGTCTCCTGATGCTGCCAATGAATACCCATTTAGCTTTACTTGGGTAGCTGGAGCCCAAGCAGGCAAGCTTTATAAGCAAGTACCTTAACTGCTGAGCCATCTCCCAGCCCTGAGATTGACATTCTTTAACATCAGTATTGTTAATTTCCAGCCATTTCTTGTAGTTAAATGTCATAGAGCCAAGGTCACCTGATTTTTAACTCATTGGAGTTTTTGTTGTTGTTGTTTGTTTGTTTGTTCTTGAGGCAGGGTCTCATTACTCAGCCCAGACTGCCTTGGATTCACAGATTATTCTACCTCAGCCTCCCAAGTGCTGGTGTTGAAAGCATGCACCATCATACTGGGCTCTAGTGCTGTGTTCATATCACTGAACTGGAATGCTGTGTTAGGGACATGCTGTTCTATGAAGAGCATATATACTGAGCTTCCCTGGGCTTAACAAAGTGTGTATTGGCTGCTTTCTCATGTCACTTCATAAAGATAATGCAACTTTCTTTCAAATGGTAACTCAAAGAACACAGCGGTGTCTGTGATCCAGAATACATGGCACACATCAGGGAAAGACAACTTCAGGTCATATGACATTATTGCAGTTACCTTCTCATTGCTGGGACAAAGCACCCAACCCAAAGCAGCTAATAGGAGGAAAGGGTTTATTTCAATTTACAGTCTCGAGGGGGAAGCTTCGTGATAGCAGGCAAAGCATGGAAGAGCAGAAGCTGGGCATGATATTTTGCCTCAGCAGCTAGGAGATATCAGCAAGATTGAGCTATCTATTGAACACCCAGTAGGGCTGTACTAATAAAGCTCAAGGTCTGCCTCCAGTGGCACACCTCCTCCAGCAAGACTCCACCTCCCAAAGGCTTCACCAGCTGGAGATTGAGTATGAGACTTCAGCACAAGCACACGAGGCTATGGGGGACCTTTCATATCTAAACCATCACAGACATGTTCTTAAGGGTGAGCCTAAGAATGGCTTAGATCACTTCTGGACATATTTTATTGGCTAAAGCCAGATCATATGGCCTTACTCTCTGTGGCCACCTTATTTCCACTAAAGTTTAGTGTTAGCCAGTTACATTGTCTGAGATATCTCCTTAACTCACATCTATAGATTCTGGCTTTTAAAATGTATCTTAGTAATTCAAAGTAGGTCATCATAACTGCTTCTTGGACTTAAAATATGCAATAAATGGCTTTTTTGCAAATATGTAGCCCTTTCATACTCTAGCTAATTTAGAATAAATTCTTAATGGGTCAAAATAGTTCTTTATAAAGACCATACAAAGCACATCATAAATTTTCTGAGGATTAGAGTATGGCACCCAGCTTGTGTTATTCAGCCAAGCTGTGGTTTAAGAACAATCCTTGAGCTGCATGGCCATGTATAAACAGGGAAAGTCAGCTTGTGTGGTTTGTGTCCTCACTGCCTCCTTAGCTCTGTGTCGGCTGAGGAGCGTGCTCTACCTGAACAGTCCACAGCTCTGCACTGAGTCCACATAGATGCCTGTTGGTTACCACTCCAGCTTTCCTACACCCTTAAAGAAAACCTCTCCTCAACTCCGCTAACTACAGTGAGGAAAACAAAAGCTTGAATAAGCTAAGCATTGTTTCATTATCACACACGTGTGCACCAGGGTCCTTTGCCTCTGCAAACAAATGCCAAATGCTTGTACCTCTTTTTGCATATGGCCTTACATGGGTAGTGGGGACTCAAAACTGGGCAACAAGCTTTGCAAGCCAGTGCTTTTAACTGCTGATGCATCCTCCAGCCCCAATGTAATTATTTATTATTTTATCATAGGCATAGTAGCAAAGTCCTGTAATCACAATGCTGGGGAGACAGAAACAGGATCCCCAAGACTCGCTGGCTAGTTAATCTAGCTGAATCAGTAAGTATCAGGTTCAATGAGAAGGAGATCCCGTCTCCAAAAAATAAGGAGCAAGATCAACGGAGGAAGCCAACTGACATCAATCTCTGGCCTGCACATCTACATACACGCCTGTACATCTACATACACGCCTGCACACACATGCTGTGGTGGTTTGATTCCATGTCCCCCATAAACGTATGTGTTCTGAATACTAGGTTCCCAGTTAGGGTGCAATTTAGGAATTGAATCCTCCTGGAGGCAGTGTATTGTTGGAGTCAGAGGCTTATGAATGTTACAGCCAGCTTCCCTTGTCAGTGTTTGGCATACTCTCCTGCTGCTGTTGTCCACCTGAAGTTGGTCAGGGAGTGATGTACACCTTCTGCTCATGCCAACATGTTTCTTCTCACATCTGAAAGCCAAAATAAACCCTATCCGCCCACAAGCTGCTTTTGTCAGGTGTTGGTCTGCCAGCAACATGAAGCTGACTGCAACAGTAATATTGGTACCAGAAGTTGGATACCTACACACATACGAGCACTGATACACACATGCACATGTATATTTGGGAAAAAAAAAGTGAGAGAATGTCCTAACTCAAGTCAAACTTGGCATAAGGACAAATGGAATGACCTGTCAAACTAGTAAAGGTTAACTTAAAACAAAGTAACAACTGGCCCTGAGTAAAATACTGGTCACCTGAGGTCATGACTAGCATCAGATTTGTGCTACACGGGCTTCTTTTTTATTTGTTTATTTTTTGGAGACACACACACACACACACACACATAAAAACAGAATTGGTGCGCCAGGGCCTCAGCTTAGCTACTGCAATCGAACTCCAGATGCTTGCACCACCTAGTGGGCATATACAACCTTGGGCTTGCCTCATCTTTGTGCATTTGGCTAACCTGGGATCTGGAGAACTAAACAGGGATCCCTAGGCTTTGCAGGCAAGTGCCTTAACCACTAAGCCATCTCTCCAGGCCTACCTACGCTTCTTAAGCAGAGTATAATAAGACCCAATAATGCAGTCACTTGACCAGTTCAGAAACTATAAACAGAGCCAGGCATAGTGACTCATGCTTGTAATCCCCGCACTCAAGAGGCTGAGGTAGGAGGATTGGCACAAATTTGTGGCCTTCTTGGGCTAAATAATGCATTCCAGGCCAATGTGGACCACAGTATGAGACTCTGCCTCAAAAGAACAAAACGGCTAGGCAAGGAGTGGTGATGTTGAGATAGGGACAGTGGCTGTGGTGGCTGACCACTCTCTGTGACACAGGAATTCCTTTCTCAGCTGTTCCATTAGGCTAGTCCAATAAAAAGAAGTGAACATTCCAAAAAGATCACTATGGTAATCAAAGCAGTATGCATTTGTGAATTCAAATATGAAGTATTTCTTATGCAATGAATCTACTTAATGGAGTCGAACTTTCTAGGAGACCCTTCCAAATTCAGTGTAGATCAGAAAGCAGTTAGGCTTCTCAGGAAGTTAGTTTATCACACTCCTAGCATCTTGCTGAAAATTCAAGCCCTACTCCACATCTCCTAGCACATATGAAAGGGCTATGAATAACATGACTTCATAACCACAGATAACTCAGAGATTGTTTTCTCCATGAAATATAAGCCGTGATTTAAAAATGTTTTGTGGGATTGGAAGATGGCTCAGCAGTTAACACTAAAGGTACTTGCTTACAAACCCTGTTCCAAGTCACCCATGTAAGCCAGATGTAAAAATAATGGCACAAGCATCTGGCATTTGTTTGCAGCAGCAGGAGGCTCTGACACCCCCCCCCACACACACACGTAAACAAATAAATAAAAATTTTAAATGTTTTTAGACAAATGTCTGTCATATGATGGGTAGTTAGGATTTCCACAAGTGGATCAGTCAGGATTTTATCATAACTAGTCTTCGAGCTTCCAGTGGCACCAAGATACACCATAATCACAGTGTAACAGACAGAATTCTCATTACCGCCTTGGATATAGACATGATGGGTATGAGCAGCATTCCCCCGATCATGAGTCTGACCATTGTTACAAAGGAAGCAGAGATTTCTTCCATGATGACAGACAGCATGGTGGCTGGAGCCACAAGTATAGTAACAGAACA
Organism: Orientallactaga bullata; assembly: GCA_004027895.1. Classification (NCBI taxonomy): domain Eukaryota; kingdom Metazoa; phylum Chordata; class Mammalia; order Rodentia; family Dipodidae; genus Orientallactaga; species Orientallactaga bullata. The sequence continues at coordinate 2,503 of PVKW010007190.1, read as the reverse complement.
GACAGTAGCAGAAATGGACAATAGCAATCATGTCAACACTAATCACTGTCACAAGGACCTGGTCTCATAGGCCCTTTCAACGAAGTTGTCCAGCTGTATTCTGGAAAACTGTACTGAGCAGTTCTGTAAACTACCATCTTTCTTCATAAAATTTCAAAAAGCCTTCAGCTACAGTTTCACACAAGAACTGCAATTCTAGGTGCATTCCATTAGTAACGTGTTACCTTAGGAAGAGGAAGAGATTTTACACAAAAGAAGTGCCATCATTTCAGACAGTTTAGGAAGGGTATATGCATTTGGTGTATTATAAAGGAAATATTTTATTTTTTAAAAAGCAAATATTTTAATTATCCTTTTACATTGCAAGAAAATTCTCATTAATGAATCACATTGGTGTGTATAATAGAAAATATCAGCTGAGGGCCAGAGAGATGGCTTAATGGTTAAGGCAGTTACCTGGGAAGCCTAAGGACTCAAGTTCAGTTCCCCAGTACCCATGTAAGCCAGATGAACAAGGTGGCACATGCGTCTGGAGTTTGTTTGCACAGTGGCTAGAGGCCCTGGATTGCCCATTCATTCTCTCTCTCTCTCTTTCTCTCTCTCTCTCTCAAATAAATAAACTTAAAAAATAGTTTTAAAAAGAAAAATATCAGCTGATAGTTTGAAATGGCAATCTGTATTTTAAGCATTATTTATTTATTTATTCATGAGAGAAATAGTGAAAATGGGTGTGCCAGGGCCTCTAGCTGCTGCAAATGAACTCCAGATGTGCCACCTTTTGCATCTGGTTTACATGGGTCTTGAAATTGAAGCTGGGTCCTTTGGCTTTGCAGGCAAGCACCTTAACAGCTAAGCCATCCCTCCAGCCCCCAAAGGGGAAGGTATTTTCAGCTCAGAGTTTCTTTATTTTTAACATTTTTTAATTTTTAAAATATTTTTATTTATTTGAGAGAAAGAAAGATACACAGAGAAAGAGGCAGATGAGAGAGTATAGGTACACCAGGGCTTTCCACCACTGCAGACAAACTCCAGATACATGCACCGCTTTGTGCATCTGGCTTTATGTGGGTACTGGGGAATTGAACCAGAGCCACAAGGCATTGCAAGAAAGTGCCTTTAACCCCTGACCCATCTCTCCAGCCTCCTGTATTTTGTTAATAAATTAAAATATATAACTTTTCAGTGATTCGTTTTATTTGTGACAGCTTCTTGGTTATATTTGAGGATAGGCCATATTTTGAAACTTAGAATATAAGTATAAACTCAGTCACATGTTTTTTGGAGTTTTAACCTAATTGAAAATACATCATGAAGCCAGGGGTGGTGATGCACGCCTTTAGTTCCAGCAGTCAGGAGGCTGAGGTTGGAGGATCTCTCTGAGTTCAAGGACTTCCAGAGACTACATAGTGAAACCTGGGCTAGAGTGAGACCCTACCTTGAAAAATATAAACAAAAAAGAAAGTGAAAAAACATCATATAACTATACTATTTCATTCTAAAATTTTTGGAATGTTTTCATTAAATCATATTTGATGTGTGACTGATCAGTCAGGAAGTTAAATATCTCTGAGACATGTTTATTTTTACACTAAAATTACAGGGTTGAGGAAAAATCTCATTTTTGTAGAGGAACAAAAATGTCAAGGCATCGTCAGATAAATTTTTTTGCTGAAAGTAATCCTTTTTGGGAAAAGATTTATGAATCATATATCGATTGCCTCAAATTTTGGAAATTTGAACATTTTAATGCATCCGGGACTTGTGTACAAAGACACACTTTATTGTGGAGACTGTACACTTTGCTTTTTGAGTATGTGCACATTTGGAAAGAATTTAATGTTTTCTGATTTTAAAAAATTAAATTTTATTCAACAAAATTTTCACATACATTTTCTCTTTCACTGTAGAATTGTTTCTAAAACTTCTTTCCTTAAAAAAATTTAAAAAGTAGGTCCTTTTAAGAATCACAGCATTTTTACGGGAGTCCTCTTTAGTACTCTAACTACGTTATAAAAAGGAGAAAAAAAAACCCTCAGATCTCTCAGGACTGGAAGGTAGAACGGCCGGCCCCTGGGGACCAAAAGCCTCCCTGGGGCCGGCGGCGCAGGCGTGCGGGCGGGCACGCGGGCGCGGGCGGCGGCGCGCACGTCTCGGCGGCCGCGCGGTGGGCGGCGGTGGCGGCTGCCTGGCCCCGGAGCCGGCCGCGCGCGGGCTCCCTCCTTCCGGCGCCACAGGCGCCACAGCCGCCACATCCCTGCGCCCGCCGGCCCGCCGCGGGCGGTGCGGAGCCCTGGGGCGGGACCGGCCTCCCGCGCTCCCGGGACGCCCGGACCCTGCGCGCTTCGCCCTCGGGCCCGGCGAGGCCCGCGCAGAATCTGCGAGGCCGCGAAGGAGCCCGAGGATCCGGGCAAACTTCGGCTCCACGGAGGGTGAGCTCGGGGACCCGGGGTCGCGGGTGGACGGAGGGATGAAGGGAACGTTTTCCTCGGCGAGCGCCGCCCAG